>CAHIKZ030000466.1:10000-25000 GCA_903632075.3 Acanthosepion pharaonis | reverse complement strand
CTAATTTCAAATAATCTGCTAAAATTACTGGCTGTTTGTGTATACGACTCGAGATAGAATACACTAACTGACACAGGGAAGGGAGGGCGGCAGAGCGAAAGGCAAAGTGACGCTAAAAGTGACCCATGTAGGTAAAATTCATATTTAAGCGAATAAGACCAGCAAAATGAAGGTTGGCCCTGGAAAAGCCGCGCCCGTTAAGGTTGACCGTTGCATGTCAAATCGAAAAAAAATAAAGAAATAAATATTGTACTGTCACTTCCACTGACACACACACGTTATTTCAAGCGTTCTTTTTAGTGGATACCCGTGTTTGAAATGGACCCTACGGCATTTTTAAACAGAGTGTATTACGTCTTTCGGCCTTGGCACTCGAAATTACGGCTCGAAATAAGAATTTGGAAAGCCGAAGTTCACATTGGAATCGAGTTCGTAACAGGCTTTTACACGCAAATAACTTTACTAATCGTAAGAACACATCTCCTCTCCTACCTATGGGTCAAGTAGGAAGATTACTTACACACACACACACACACACACACACACATATATATATATATATATATGTATATATATATATATATATATATATTAAGGCATTTTTATTTTGATACATTCTTTTTATGGATACAAATATTTAAGTAAATGCTCTGTTTATAATAAACAGTATTAAACAACATTTACCGGCCTGAATACCCGAGAAAATTTCATAGAAAATATTCGTCCTCCGACAGGATTCGAATCTGTAAACTACAATCTTCCATGATTCTCCCATGTACATTCATATCTGCTCAAAGCGTATCCAAATGTAAACAAATGACGTCACACATTATAAAATGGACAAAGTCCGACAATTATTTTAAGACATTTTATGTTTATACATTCTTTTTATAGATACAAATATTTATAAATGCTCTGTTTATTATAAACAGAGCATTTACTTAAATATTTGTATATGTCTTAAAAATAATTATCAAACTTTGTCCATTTCTATAATATATATATATATATATATATATATATTAAACATATATTGTTAAATATATATATATTTAAACATATATTGAAATATATATATATATATATATATATATATATATTATATTTAGCATATATTGTTAAATATAAAAGACAATGAATGTCGATTATGTTTGATCATGAGCCGTTCTAAACTCCATATATTTGCTTTAATTGCGGGTGGAAATAAAGACAAAATTGTCCAACATTTGGATATTTTTTAAGCTGTTCCGTAAATTCATGATGCGGTTCTATGCACGTGAGAGACCGAAAATTTAACAACAGATCCATATGTTTAGATGCAATGTAATGTGTTGTGACTAGTTTGAAACGTAATTTTGTTGAGCGTGGGCTGGTTTGTTTTAATATATCTATTAACTTATAATATATATATATATATATATCATATAAACATATATATATATACATGTATAAAAGTATAAAAACTTATAAAATGCTTATTATATATGTATATATATATAAACATATATATGTATATTAACTGATAGATTATATACATATATAAACCTCTAAAACATATATATTATATATATAAACATATATATATATAGATATATAGACATATATATATATATATATATAGACATATATATATAGACATATACACACACACACACACACACACACACACACACACACACACATATATAAGTTATTATATATAACCTAAGATTGCTGCCTAAATATGCAATATATAAAACGCTTGTTTGTTTGTCCCATCGAAACTGTGAACAGTAATTAAATATATAAAGTTGGATATGTCTCCGCATGTGTCTGGAAATATTACATAAAACAATGAATAGAGCACTCAGTGAGGATTACTCGGTCGTAACTGGTCTAACTAGATAAGGTTGCAAATCATTACACCTCCACCGTAGTGCACAGGGAAAACATAGCTTAGATGTGACACAACGCGTAAAGCATAGCGCACCCAGTGAGAATCGAAATCACTATTCAATCTTAATTGATCTAGTGACATAATGTTGGCAACTATTACGCCACGCCAAAGTGTCCATTCTTTCATTTATATATCTAACATCATCTGTTTTATATCCAGCCTAATTGAACGGTTTTGCCATGGCTATCTTTCTATCTGAGATGGTATGTGTTAGTTAGGGTTTTATAGCTGTTGCTGATGTTTTTTTTAAGATAATCCTTTTAAAAAGGCATAAAATCGAACAGTTCCCTTGTTCATTTTACTCACACCTCCCGGATTAACTTAATAAGTGCTTTAATCAGCCAATCTTATCGAAATAAATACAGTGATCAATACACTGTGTATTATCATCATTATCAACAGGGCCATAGCTGGGTTGAGTCGTAGGGTCGTTTCGCTGCTGAGCACCTACCAGCTAGCGTGCACATGTCTCAAGCGCTTGTCATTGTCTCTGCAAATGATCTTCCAGTTCACTCATCACTTGACCCCCCCCCCTACATGTCTTGGTTGTGTGTCAATTTCCAAGTCTCTGTGAAGGATCTTCCACTTCAGTCGTCACTTGACCCCCCCTCCACATGTCTCGGTTGTATGTCAATGTCCATGTCTCTGTGAAGAATCTTCCAGTTCACTCAACACTTGACCAGCCTCCTCTAAATGTCTCGGTTGCGTGTCAATGACTAAGTCTCCGTGAATGGTATTCCACTTCACTAATCACTTGATTAGCCCCACTTACATGTCTACGTTGCGTGCCAATGTCCAAGTCTCTGTGAAGGATCTTCCTGTTCACTCAACACTTGTCCAGCCTCGTCTATATGTCTAGGTTGCGTGCCAATGTCTAATTCTCGGAGAAAGATCTTCCAATTGACTCAGCACATGGTCAGCCATTTCCACATGTTTCGGTTGCATATCAATGTCTTAAGCTCTGTGAAAGATCTTCCAGTTTACTCAACCCTTGACCAGCCCACCTCCACATGTCTCGGTGTCTTGTCAATGCATAAATCGCTGTAAAGGATTTTTCAATTCACTCAACACTTGACCATCCTTCTCTAAATGTCTTGGATGTGTGTCAATGTATAAATCTCTGTGAAGGATCTTCCAGCCAGTTCTTTCAACATCTGACCAGCCCCTCAACATACCTCAGGTGTATGTCAACGTCTGTATCTATATAGTTCTCTTCTAGCCCACTCAGTGATTTTAGCAGCCCATTTATTCCGCTGTCTGACTCTTTTGTTTTGCATCAGGGGTACCTTATTGGATGGCATTGGTATTATTGTTTGTTTTTGTTTTGTTTTCTTTTTTTTTCGACGTGGTCATACCGTTTCAACCTACTCTGCTTGCCATTAAATATAGCATCTTCCAATGGGTCTGTCTCTTGTCTGTTGGTTTCTCGTATTCCGTTGTTTGTGATGCGATCTACGTAGGGGTTGCCTAAAATGCTTCTGTAGTCTCTCATTTCTAATGGTTGCAGTTCTTGTTCTGTTAATGTACATGATGCACAAGAGAAAGATGGAGAGAAACAATGCGTGCAACATTTTAATTTCTGATTTCAGACAGCCGTTGTTGCATTTTCCATATAATTCTCTGATCCTGACGATAGAAATCAGATGTACCATCCCGTAACGCTAAAGGTAATAAATACAATGATGAATCCTTAAGCACCTGGAGGTTAAATGCTATATTTTATAATGGGGTCAAAAATTGTTCTAAATACTCGAGGGCCACCCATTTTGTGAGGCAGACGCCAAGCGAGGTTGTCAAAGCCGGACGTTACAGTTTATAGGCGGATCCAATAAAGTTTTGATGAGTTGTCTTAAAAGGAAAGTTTGGGCATGCAGCTGTCAACAGCGAAAGTTTCCGATGGTGCGTATCGAAATTCTTGAAATTACGAAGGCGGACTGAATGTGTTGTCGAAGAAGAATCAGGCGGAAATTATTATGAGGCTTAGAGTCATTCAAGTGCTGAATAATAATAATAATAAAAAGAAGAAGAAGAAGAAGAAGAAGAAGAAGAAGAAGAAGAATAGATAAACGGGGGCGTAGTGTAAGGAAATTTAGAAGATAGAAAGAAGAAAAAGATAGAGAAGGAAAAAAGGATAGAGAAGAAGAAAAAGAAAGAATAAAAATACAAAGAAGTAGTAGTAAAAAAGAGGAAGAAAGAAAGACAGAGAAAAAATAAGTAGTAAAAGAATAAAAAAATGGAAGAGGGCCGAAAAAAGAAAAAGAAAAAAGAAAACACTTAATTAGAGGAAAAAAGAGAAGACAAAATTAATAAAATAATTCGGAAGAAGAAGAAGAAGAAGAATTTGAAGAAGAAGAAGAAAAAAAACAGTGAGGGAGAGGAATGGAAAAGAAGAAAAAGAGAAGAATTTTAGTTTGGGAAATGAAAAATACAATTTATAAGTGATGAAGTAATTATAATAGTAAGAAGGTGGAAAAGACGAAGAGGAAGAAGAAGAGAAAATGCGAAGAAGATAATAATAATAATAATAATAATAATAATAATAATAAAAATAATAATAATAATAAAAATTTTTGCTAATTTTTAAATTAATTGTAGTAAACTTAATAACACATTTTCTTTATCAATTTTTTCGAATGCCAGACAGTTAGACGTAATTACACACGTTAAAATAAAAAGGGACGACTATTTCAAAGAGAGGTACCTCCTTAAAATAACGTCTGAATATATATATATATATATATATATATATATATATATATATATATAAATCCCAAAGAGCTCCCAAAGAGCTCCCAAATATCTAGCTTTAACCTAAATGGATCTTCAGAGTAACCTGGATTTTATTCTACGTATTGAGGCGCTCTACGTTTTATCTTAGTTACTCGATTGTTTTTTTTTTCTTTAGACTGGAAATTTAAGGCACTGGACAATTTTTTCGCCATATTCTGATGTTTCTAGTTCTATTTTTTTGCTAACTTTTTCCTCGGATACCAATTTGTTTTGATATATTTTCAAATTGTGCCATCCGAGTGTTTTTTGCCAACCTAGTTATATATATATATATATATATATATATATATATATATATATATATATATATACACAGTATAACCCGGATATAAGAGACCCGGATATAAGAGAGATTTTCTCTGGTCCCAAATTAGAGCCTGTATTAATGTATACAAAATAGACCAAACCCGGATATAAGAGAAACCCGGATATAAGAGACTTAGTCTCCGGTCCCGATAACTCTTATATCCGGGTTACACTGTATATATATATATATATATATATATATATATATATAGATAGATAGATAGATAGATAGATAGAAGGACCACTAAAGATAATATTTAAAGTGTTAAAAAAATATTTCCAATTAAAAAAAATCCATTCTCCTTCTTTACGTTTGAATGCGAAACTGTGCAGATATGAACATTTTAGGAGTCCTTTGACGAGAGAAGTTTGGCGTGAAGATACATTTCGAGGCGTGTCTCTCGAATCCTTGTAGCTCAGTTGGTTAGAGCCTGGCGGATTTGTCTATAGCTCTCCCATTAGGGACGCGGGTTCGATTCTTGTTTTGAGCACGTAAATTTTCTTTATTAAGATTTTCGAACTTTCAAGCCAGTAGGCGAAAAGAAATGAAGACACTGTATAATAAAAACACGGAGCACCTCTTCAAATAAAATTATTTGCTAAAAAAAAAAAGTTTAAAAGATAAAAATCCATTCTAAAGATTCTTTTTGTTTAGTTTTGCATACGAAACTGCAGAAAATTTCGGGAGAAATTAAAGGTAGATTTCAGACTTTGACTAATTGGTTCTCTGTAACGCAGTTGGTTAAATATAGCTCCTTCTGCACGGAGGGACACGGGTTCGAATCCTGTGAGACATCGTACATTTTCTTGTGTAGCTGGCGAATTTTAAATATTAGATAACGTCTCTCAAAAACAAAAACAAATTTGGGCATCATGAACTAATGGGTTAAATAGTTTTAGCGGCCTAGCGTCGGAGTTCTAAAACCAAAGTATTTTTTGATCGGTTCGTTTTCTACAGCTTATCAACCCTTTGCAGGTTATTTAAAGCCATAAAATATTTTTACACGAAAATATTTTTTTGAGGGGTAGCAATAATAATGGTTTTAGTGGTACAAGTCTTACTAATTAACCCATAGCTAAGAGGAGAAGAGGTGGATTCATACATTTCCAAATGGTATTTGAACGAAAGTGAATATAATGTACCTAACGTGGTGAAAGTCGGCTCTCCGAGTAACAATTCCGAGCCATTATCCGTTGCACCACCGACACACCCAAACTTACAGCACCTGGTATCCCCAAGCGGTCATCTGTCAAGGTACTGACCAGGCTCGACTAATTAAATGCAGGGATTGTATGGGAATTGGTGTTTCAACCTGATGTGGTCATAAGCCTTAAACTTAACAAGTTATGAAAATTACCAAACAAGTTTGATAAATAAAAAAAGACAAGGTCTTTCTGTTTAATTTTCTTTATTGTATTTTTAAATTTTCGGAAAAGGCGTTGTTATTGTATTTTTAAATTTTAAGGTGTTGAATATTTTGCTCGAAGAAGTGGCTAAACTGTCCGAAGTTCATATTTTGTTATTTTTGTTCAAGTACTTTCGACTTTTGCAGTTATTACCGAAAACCGATGTGGTAGCTAAAATTCTTTTGTCTGCATCCTGTTTTTCTTTTGGGAAGCTGGACGTTCGAAATAGCCATAAGTGACGTCATGTGTAACGGCTGCTGGGAACAAGGCCGCACAAAAACGATTGCGATTTATTTATTTATTAATTCAATTTAAATTTTTATTTTATTTATTACATTTGACCTGCCATCTGTCGCATCTCAGTGCAATCCGTGCACACATCAACCAACACATCATGAACGACCGAAGTACAACTATCAACATAAAACAAATACTAGTAGATAACATCAAAAAACTCGACAGCACCCAGTGCAAGGAAAATTCTAGCAGACATTCTTATACCAAATAAACACTCCATATAAAATAGAATATCATTTATCACAGGAGGAGGAATCCTAAAGTTCATTTGATATAATGAATGTGCGCGCATATTTTATTGTAATAATACAAACAACCATTTCCCTAAAGAATAGCAGGATGCAAGCACAACTTCGATCACAAATACCCAACAACTTAACCGAAAATTGGAAAAACACAAGAGAAAAAAATGAACAGACATAGACATTGTTATTCTTTTTATAAATAAAACTTGTTTGGATGAACATTTACTGCCTAAATATACCATATATATATATATATATATATATATATATATATATATATATATAACGAATGGGTAAATATAGGTAGGTATGCGAGCGAGCGATCTTATACAAATAGTCTATAGTGTAAGAAAAAACAGTGCTCAATGTTAAATAAGAGAGCTATTTAATATATATATATATATATATATATATATATATATATATATATATATATATATATAAAGAAAACAATAAAAAAACTATGTATTATTAACCGACGCGTTTCGTCCAATGTGGACTTTTTCAAAACGAAACGCGTCGGTTAATAATACAGTTTATAATTGCCTTTTACCCTTATATATATTGTCTTTTTCTACAGGCTAACTCTGAGAAATTTTTCATTAAGAAATATACATAATATCTTACATTAATTGCACAACTCCGAGTTTCATGCCGAAGCAATTGTCAAGTGCTAGAATTAGTATTTATATTTTTATTTTCTTTTATATTATAAAAATAATAACAATGACTTGACAATTGCTTCGGCATGAAACTCGGAATTGTGCAACTAATGTAAGGTATGTATATTTTTAATATGTATATATATATATATATATATATATATATATATATATATATATATATAAATGCAGCTAGGAAAGTTGGTTCAATGTTTCCAGCAAGACCATTTTTCTCGCCAGCATTAGTTCTACATATTTATAAGTCGACCATTCATCCTTGCTTTTAATATTGTTGTCATATCTGGTGTAGTGCTCCTGCTGTATATCAAGCGATTCTTGATTGCATCCGAGAAAGAATCTGCAACGGTGTTGGGCCTGACTTGGCATCTCGGCTTCAGTCACTTTTCCCATCAGCATAACATATTCCCTATAGTAATTGTTCTAACAAGTTTTCCTCTTTGGTACCTAGACTTTATGAATTTAAGTGTACGGCTGGATTGGTGGCGAGGTCTCATCAGTTTACAGTTTAGGTGGCAGGATGTAACCGTGCATTCTATGCTAACAATTTGTGTCATCGCACTTCTCGCTTGTGGGATTCTCTTACGGTTTTTGCTTCCCATTCAAAATTCATCTTCAAAAGTTTAAACGCTATGTCAATCGTTATCATTTGTCTTCTTAATTCTTGTTCTTTTATTGTCTTCTTTCACTCACAGTATATATTTCGCATATTCTCCTACACCCAGTAACCAGTGACTTAGTGGCTTTACTGCCTTGCTTGTGGTGAAATTATATATATATATATATATATATATGAACGATGTGCTGTTATAAATTGAGGAACTTACTAATGGGGGATATATTTTGGAAATGTCAGGCGAGACGCGGAAAACGTTGTGTAATTTTGACAAGTAGGGAGATTAATCAATCTTTGAAATTGCGGGTAACGTCCCGTACGCCGTATGCTTTTTAGATGATGACTACAACAAGAATGCTCAATCTGACAGACTTACGCGATCTCCGCTCCGACCGCCACTGCGAAGTGACTAGCGTTGATCGAACCAACAGAGTAGCCAAAATGGTCGTCCCCGGCCAGGCTCCTTTATCTTCTCAGTAAGGACGCTGTCAGCTTGTCAGCGAAATAAACTGTACAATCAGAAAATGGCGACCACTGTGGTTTTGTGTGATGGTGGGGCTACGTGTGCCGGCGAAATTAATCTATCATGCCCACCAGAAAGGTGCTGAGTATCATCAATCATGTTGGACAATTAACCACTTGTCTTATTTCTGTTTTTTTTTTTTTTTTTTTTTCCGGCTTTCATCAGAATGCCTAGAGGCTCAGGAGAACGTCCATTATAACAACCCCTTCTTTTAGTACATATATATCGAATTTTTAAATAGCATTTTCGGAGGAAACAGGTAAGTGCATCTACCTTTGATTTTAGAATAGAAGGACCAGAACGATTATTCTTTTTGGGAGCAAAAAATAACATCATTATTTTAACCTCCACTTTTAAAGAATTCCGGAAAATTTTCCTTCACCTTTTAATTGACCCTGCAAGCAATCCTAGACAAAAGATTTCGTTACGGAAATTTATAAAGGATTATAAATTATGAAGAACTATAAGTTATTTAACTTGTGTTAAATATTTAAATGTCATGTGTATTTGTCTTAGAAGGCGCATAGCCGGAATTAAAAGCTGTGAGAAAAGTTCGTGAAAAACAGGTGGTTGGAATAAGGACGTCCAGAAAGTAATTTTAACGAAAGTCCGTCAGCATCTTCTTCTTCTTCTTCTTTTTCTTTGCGCCGTGTGCTTTCAAGGCGTTGGCGATCATGTCTCTCCACAATTTCCTGTCCCTTGTAGCCCTTAATAACTTTTATCTTTTTGACATCGTCCCCGTAAGCTGCTCCGCCATTCATTCATTCAAGCTCGTCAGAAATGTTGTTTTGTTTTCCTCTGTCTCTCTCCTTGAATCCGCCCCGTGAGTACCAAATTCTCCAAGCCCTCTTTCATCATTATGCGTTCCAGAAACCTCAGCTGTCTCTTGCTGATGTTAAATATAAAAGTCCTTTTTTGTCTCTAGAACTTTGTCGTTGCTTACATATTCGGTCCATGGTATTCTCAGCATCCTTCTGCAGAACAATATCTCTGTTGCTTCAGGTTTCTTCTTCATCTTTGAGGAGATTGTCCAATATTCATTGCTATATAGGAGGACTGATACTACATAACAGCTTAGTAGCATTATTTTCTTTGTTTCTAATGATATTTTTCTGTTTCTAAATACTTTGCTCAGCATTTGGACGCCATCTTTCGCTATCCCGATGTGCATTTCGATTTCTATGTCGCCCTTACCGTGCTCTGTCAATACGTTTACCAGATATCTAAACAGATGCACCTGTTTGATTTCAGCATCTCCAATCTGTAATTTGCATGTTGGGCTGTTCCTTTTGCTCACAACCGCGCATTCAGTCTTCTTGCAATTGATGTTTAATCCTTTCTTCGCGCATGTGATATTTATATTAAGAATGATACCGGAAAGAGCAATACAAATGCTGAAGCATATATACCTATGTTTTATAGATTATGCAAAGTCGCCTGATAAAGTACGTTGCGAAGGACCGTCAGCAGAGATGCAGAAAAAAAAAGCCACTCGCACGCATGGGGTTATAGAGAGTTGGAGTGATAGCAAAAAGGAGTGATGGAGGAAGGACGAAGAGAAGGATAAGGGATAGATCAAGGCATCTGGAGACGTCGATTGACATTACATTTGAAGAGTTGAAGATTATAGCTATCAGGAAAAGAGGAGGAAGTTCCACAGGCGAGAAGTGCGAGACATGAAGCTATTGGTGTAGAAGAGACGGCTACATTTAACAGTTTCGGCAGTGAAAGAGTGAGAGCAAGATGCCAGCCTAGTAGAACGCTTAAATTCATGAAGTCTGGGAACCAGAGAAAGCAGCTTATCGGAGCAGTCACCGTGAAAGTATTTGTAAAAAAGACAGAGGGAGGAGACGGCACGTCTGTGAGAGAGCGACTGCAGACGAGATGCCAGATCAAGGCCATTCACATTGCATATCCGTCTCTAGATTTTATCAAAAACCTTGAGACAAATATAAGGGGCTCCAGACCATATATGGCAGCAATACTCCATGCAAGGGCGAATGGTTCTCTCAGACGATTAAAATAGAGCAGTTTCGTTTTGATTAAAAAGAAGATAAATTCCCTAACTGATATCCAGGATGTTAAATTTTAGATGATTGCCGCAACACAATCTTCCTGTACACATTCTGCCTAATTTATGTCATGGAACCTGCAGCAAACTGTTATGCGAGTGGTGTAATGGTTATTGATTCAAAAAGAGAAATGGCGAGCAGAGTTCGAATTCCAGTTGGGTTCCTTACATTCACTTTCGCACAAATGCCCATGGAAAATTAATGAATCGATTCTAATGAATCTTCTGCAGCCACCCGTTAACGGTTTATTAGTAGGGTAGACTTGAGTCGTCTAGGAGAAGGAACTCTGAATTCCCAAACCAAAGGTAAATGGAACACGTGGGAACACGTGGTCGTCTAAAGGAACGAAAAAAACCCGACAGAAAACCAACCCTTCCTGAGTTTGCAGAGGTTGTGTGTGTGTGTGTGTGTGTGTGTGTGTGACGCCACCCCGTGGAAGAATTTATTTAGAGGAATCCCTCGATTAATGCGCATTATAGTTAAATATTTATCTACCAGCCAGCATAAGAAGCTGACAAAGAAGAAATTGAAGGTATTTTTTAGGGTCATTAAAGGATTTCAAGGAAAATGTTTAGAAGCAGACCCTGATGAAAACAGAAGCCGACAAATTTGCAGAAAAATTGAAGGGGCAATTTCTCAAGACCGGCATTTATATGAAGAACAGAAGCAAACAACTCATGAAACATTTTCATAAAAAATCAGATTAATAAATGCTATTATTATTATTATTATTATTATCATGTAAGCATTTCACCCCAAGTAAGGCGGAGGTACCACTGGTTTGCAAGGGGTTACATAGAATGAAGGTGAGAGAAAAACTATGTGTTGAGGGATTGAGGAAAGGATAAACGATGAACGGAAGATGGCGATTGACATTGCGTTTAAATTTTTGAAGATTGTAGTTATCAGGGAAGCAAGTAAACGAAAGGGCATTCCACAGGCGGGAAGTGCGTGAAAAGAAGCAGTTGGAGGTAGAAGTGGCGGTTACATTTAACTATTTCAACAATAAAAGGGTGGGACCTAGATGCCAATCTAGTAGCACACTTAAATTTATGTAGTCGGGGCACCAGGGCAAAAAAAGCTCGTCAGAACACTTGCCATGAAAATATTTGCAGAAAAGACAGAGGGAAGCCACATCACGTCTGTGAGAAAGTGACTGGTGTCGAGATGCCGCATCAGGATCGATTACATTGCAGATCCTTCTTTGGGTTTTGCCGACACTTTCGTGATTAACAATTGGGGCACCAGACCAGATATGTCAACAGTACTCAATGCACGGACAAATGATAGATTTGTAGATATGTAGGATGGACTCTGACGAGAAAAAACTTTTGGCACGACAGAGTGAGCCAACTTTCCTTGCAGCAGATTCAGCTATTGATTCAGTGTAGTTGTTCCACCTCAAGTATTGTATCTTCTTATATGTACGTATATTTTAATTAAAAATTACGCAAATTAGAAATTAATTGTGAATGAGGCTAAAATGTGAGGTACATCATTTCTTATTAAGTTATCATATTCGATTAATGGGGTTCTTTTAAAGTACACAATAGCCGCACTAATCGAGGGATTCTTGTATAGAAATCTCGTCACCAGGTCTTATGTTCCAGGAGCTAATGTATAGATAGCATACAACTTGAAAGGCGAGAAAAAGTGAGATAGATTAAAAAGTCGTTATTATTGTTCTCTTCCTTGCGTATCTCTGTTTCCCCTGGCGATATCGGGTCTCATTCGACTAAACAGTTACAATTACGACGTTGATAACCCTCAAACGACGGTAGCACAAACATTCCAAACTTGTCCAATCTTCTGAGGCCAAACCCCTCCAGTGCCCCCATACAGCAGTTATCGTCATAAAGGTCATATGACCGTGCGGATATATTTTTTTCAACCTAGTTTGACGTCTCCCAAACTATCAAATCAAGGTCTCATTTTTTTTTTTTTATTTGTTTTTCTTTTTAACATTCCCCACCGCACGCAAAAGTTAGGCGATAATGTCACTAAGACGCACAAGGTTACTAAAGGGTTGAAGACAATGAGAAGACTTTAGTGAGGAGAAAGCACAATAAAAATCGGAATTCAGGAATATAAAAGATGGTGATTAACATTGCGTTTGAATTATAGAAGATTTGTGGCAGAGAATCAAGAAACCGGAAGAGAGTTCCATAGGCAGGAAGTGCAAGAAAAGAAACCGTTCGAGTAGAAGAGACGGTTACATCGAGCTAGTCCAACAGTAAAACAGGGAGACCTAATCGCCAATCTAGTAGCACGCTTAAATTTATGTAGTCGTGGCACCAAGAGGAAAAAAATGTTCGTCAAAGCAAATATTTCTTGAAATTTCTGCGAGAAAGTGAATGAAGTCAAAATACCGGGTCGGGATCGATTACATCACAGACAGACCCTTCTTTGAATTTTGTCAAGAATCTCAAGATATACAGCAGGAGCACCAGATCAAATATGGCAGCAATTTTCAATGCACGGACGTATGGTAGCTTTATAAATATACAAGATGGATTCTGACGAGAAAATTTAATTCTCTTTTTCTAAGAACTCACCGACCGATTATCATTTTGTAATGCCTCTCGACGGGATAGTTCTGATATAGATTTTGGTGCCTGCTGTCGTCCATTATATTGGTCACATAGCATTTGAGTTTATACCGTGTCTCCAGTTACTGATGACGGTTATATTTTCATTTTAAGTTGCTTCGTCAAGTGTAAGACCGTCCTGGGCATGAAGACAAACTACATCCGGCAGCATGACCTCTGATCAGGAGGTTTTGTGAACCATGGAACCACCTCGTAAATGCTGTTGTTCTCAGATCCACCCTGACTTGGGCTGGTAACACCTAATAGGGTCCCAGCTGTGGGCAAATAGTTAACCCCACACAGCGGACAAAATATGAAATTATAAAAAAAATATAGTAAAAATACTAGCAATACATTTTCGTAGTAAAAAAATTTACCAGCAATACATTTTTGTAACAAAAAAATTACCAGAAATAAGTTAAAGGCTACCTACGGACGATAATGGGTATGTCTCCATTCACATAAATATAGTAGTAAATACTGCATGTTGGTCTGCAGTTTGAGATTCGTTTCAGCTGTGCCTCGTCTGGGGATCCTCTTTGCCCGGAGGCAGAGAGGATCCCCAGACGAGGCTATGTCGAAGGGCAGAGTTTCGTCCTGGGAAACAGCTACCCGACCCCGTTTTATGCAGGGTCTACGGGGAATTTTTGGCCGAGCCTACAGGTCAGATATCCCACATTAAATTCGGCCTTGTGTCATATCTGACCGCGTGGGAGGGGTTGGTAGATATACTGCAGTTAGAGATTCATTGCGGAATTCACTTGGCTCACTTCTAACAGTTGACTACTTCTTCTACGCGCCTCTGGTGAATCTTATATGTGCTGTTCTTGTCCTAAGTATTATCGTTCATTACCAACCTTCGTTTGGTTATTCTATTCAGTAACCTTCCCTAGGTTACAACAAAAGTAATTACTAATGTTCCCAAGAAAATTAAAAATCGTCATTAAATGACCCATGAAGGAGTTGAAGTGCCGTTAAACAAACAAATCAAACCTTCCAAGAAAATTAAAATTCGGCATTGAATGACCCAAAAGGATTTGATATGCAGTTAAAGAAGTAAACAAACAAAATCAAATGTTAAAAGTGCATTATGCATATTTCGACATAAAACAATACATGTAGATTACTGTGAAATGTTGATAATATCCCTATGCCACCCTGTTTATCTTTTATTTGAATACTTATGGCCTTAATTATAAAATAAATGTAACCCAAATTTATAGCAGATAATAATGCTTCTTTATTTACCATGAAGTATCTAAATGTTAGAAAATAACGTATATTATACAAGGTAACCAAAAATGTCCTTGACTTTTTTTTATTTATTAGAAGAAAAGCTATACAGCAAATTTGACATTGCGTAAGTCCGCACAGTAAACCCCAACATAATCAAGGACATTTTGCCAACAGGCCTCCAGCTGCAAAATGCCATGGCGGTAAAAATCAGGTGTTTTGGACGCAGAGAAGTCTGTGAGCTCCTGCCACAAATCTGCCTCACTTGTAAAGGATTTCCCGCGAGGGTGCTTGCCCAGGGAATGGA
>CAHIKZ030000466.1:0-5000 GCA_903632075.3 Acanthosepion pharaonis | reverse complement strand
ATATACATATATATACATATATGTATATCTTCATATCTATCATCCACTTGTATTTATTTTTTCCTCTCATATCCATTTTAATCAGTTCATATTTATCTCTTTGTTTCAGTTTTTATATACGCATTTATCTTGATATCTCCTTACTTATCTAATTTGCTCCACACCTAACCCTTCATCACACCCTACGGTATACCAAATCATATGCCATCTACAGAGTGTATATAATCACCGTTTCAATATTTCACACAACAAGCAGTGACATTTTTGAGAAGATCAAATGACCGTTTCTCATCGTTTCGGCTCTCATTACTTTCATTTTTGCTGTCAATCTCCCTCACCATTTATTTGTTTGGGCCATAACAGACGACATGATTGTTTACCGCATTTAAGCAGACGACATTTAATCAAGGACCGAGAGGCGAATAAGAATAGACCAAGGTCATCAAAAAGAAGGATTTCTGATAACTTTTCATCTTCATCGACATTCCTTCTTCAACTTCCTCACACAGCGGGTATGTCGTGTACACACACACAAACACACACACACATATATATATATATATATATATATATATATATATATATATATATAGAGAGAGAGAGAGAGAGAGAGATAATATTAGTGGAAAATATACATACATATGCAAAATATATAAATACACATACATGTATTTTCAGAAAAAAAAATTCCAAGAGGAAGAATCAGGTAGAACTCAAAATTATGACCATGGAATATTAGTGTTTAAGCCTTTTATTATATATATATATATATATATATATATATATATATATATATATTAAAAAATTAACTGATTTAAATATGGTTTTCTTCGCTACACAGTAATAGTGTGTAGTGAAGAAACCATTTTTAAATCAGTTAATTTATAATATTTATGCTCTGTAAATTTACATTGAGCACTATTTTTGTAAAAATAAAAAATATCAATATGAAATACACGGATTATATATCTTACTGTTCTTTCTTTTATTATTATATATATATATATATATATATATATATATATATATATATATATATATATATATATATATAATAAAAAGAAAAAAATATAATATATATATATATATATATATATATATATATAATAAAAAAGAAAGAAAAGTAAGATATGCATATATATATATATATATATATATATATATATATATATATATATATATATATATGCATTTATGCATAACCAGCAGGACAAAAGCCGTTCCATTATCTTTTGGCTTCGACCTCACCTAAGTTATTCTCTGTCATCTTTTATCTCATCTCTTCATCTTCTGTTTGTGATTTTTCTACTCATTAGATACAAATCAAGCAACCTTTTTTCTCCTACTGAAATCCCAAATGAGAAAACTATAGACAGGCAGATATAATGGTAGATAGATAACCTTGGTAGTTCACCGGATCACCGTCTTTCAAACTCCATCTTGTGTAGTACCTTACAAATCTAAGTAAAGAATCGACAATGTACACACACACACACACATATAATTTTAGAAAATGTATTAAATTCGAAATATTTTTATTTTTAATTTATTTTGTTTAAACGTTACTTTTAATGGATACTCATACTCGAGTAGAAGCTCTGTTTTTTTGCAGTATTCTTTATCTAACTACATCTTCTTAGAAAAATATGCGTACGCCTGAGGACGCATATTTTTCTGACCAATAACGTTTAAATTAAATAAGTTATATATATATATATATATATAAGTGATCGTGTTGAATGTTCAACACGATCACTTGATAAGACACCAGAAGTGTTGAAACAAATGGCTATTTTTGTAGTGATTTTATAAAATATTTATGCTATAATTTTCGAATAAATAATTATATTTGCTCTGCTTTGTATTGAGCACTCTTTTAAGAATAGTATTTGTTGGTTATTGGAAGTTATTCCTTATACACCAATCCATACTTGATATATATATATATATATATATATATATATATATATATATATATATATAAGTTTAAATGAACGAAAACTAAGCCAGTTATAATGAGTTCTCAAGGTCTTCCTCATATAACTATTTTGAGCAGCATTACTAGATTTAGACATTACTGTTTGTTTATGAGAACACAGTATAACCCACACGTTTTGTATGAATACATATTCCAGTTCCACAGGCTTTTGCCCAGAGCGTTAGAGAGTGATCCTCTGTTAGGAAAATAGTGATGTTCTGCCGGATGAAGTAACAGGAAGAATATGTAGACAGACGAAAAGAAATGGGCTTATAACATCACCGAACGGACTAAAAGATCGTTTACAGAGTCTCAAACGTTAACACGAAACCGAGATATATAGAGAGAGCTGTTCAGATGCTCAACGACGCAGCGACCTTACGAGTACATCCGGTCAGAGAACAGATTACCATCATTATTATTATTTAGTTGACGTTACAATGGAAATTCTCTTCTTGAGGCATGGTCTCAACAAGACCCCTCACCACTCAAGAGCTTTTCGGAGAATCCTCGCAGAGTTAATGATGACAGTTTCCTATAGGTCAACAATCTTGATCTAAATTCCACTTCTCCCGAACCGCTTTTTCAGTTTTCTAGCTAGTGTCACCATCACTACAAGAATTTGTTCTACATGTTCTAGATCTTCTTCAGTTCCCCAAGCAGAACCTAGTATTTTTCAATCTTTTCAGTTTCTTTGGAGTCCACTCTTGTGCCATATGGCACAGCAAAGTCACTAATGTGACACCTTCTATTTTTGTTATTTAAACATTACTGTTTCTTCATAATACGTTTGGATTTTTGTTTTAATGACATGATCTCCCGGGACAGTTAACATCCATAATATTTTCTGACTAAAATTTTCTACCATCGCCTATAACTGATGTTCCTACCAATTCTTTTTTTACATTGAAATTATTATATGTACAGTGTAACCCGGATATAAGAAACCCGGATATAAGAGAGATTTCCTCTGGTCCCAAATTAGAGCCTGTGTTAATCTATATAAAATAGACCAAACCCGGATATAAGAGAAACCCGGATATAAGAGACTTCTTCTCCGGTCCCGACAACTCTGTTATATCCGGGTTACACTGTACTTTGTTTTGATATCAATATTTATTTATTTTTATAAAGGTCACTGTTTTCAAAAGACTGTGTAGCGTCTATCTCTAAAGATTGTCATTATAATGCTTATCTATTACAGCTATTACTGCCGTCATAACGATGATGGTTACCGTTCATATATGATCAGTTTCAACCCTATCAGTCACTTCAAGCTCGTAATGGCAAACATTGTTGTTATTTTTAGATGTCATGGTGTCCTGAACTTTTTGTTTCCTTTTTTTGTTGTTGTTGTTATTGTTGTTGCTTTTGTTTCATGTGTTGCTGTTATCGGAGTTTCTGGGAAAGGAAAATTGCAGCTTTGTACATATGTATATGAAAAATATCTAAGGTCAGTTTCAGTCTCATAGCGGAAGGTGTCAGGCAATTTTCGGAAATCGTATCCCTTCGTATTGCAGCATCTAATAGCTAATAATTTTGATAAATTCACCATCACTAGATTAAAATCGATTTCTACCCATATCATAAAATCAGCATTTTTTATCACACAAAACACACTAATAATATATATATATATATATATATATATATATATATATATATATATATATATATCATTAATTTTTATTTAGTTTTGAAAATTTTCCTTTTCTGTCATATTTAACAAAAAATGTTTAAAAGAAAGCGTGTTGCCCATATATATATATATATATATTGCTCTGTATAAATTAAATAAAATACATCGAGCTCTTTTTTATGGATCAACTCTAATATTTTCATATTACTAGGATCCACTTGGATTATATATCAACGGATTTTTTACCTTATATATATATATATATATATATATATATATATATATGGACAGCAATTGTGCTTTCAAACATGTTTCCTTGAATATAACAGACAATGAAAATTTCGGAAATCGAATCCTTTCGTATTGCAGCATCTATATAAGTTTGATAAATTCATCATCACTAAATTAAAATCGATTTCTCCCGATATCGTCAGTTCAGCACTCTTTGTCACACACACTCATTTATATATATATATATATCAGTGGTGATTCTGAGGGTTGGGGTTCTCGGGCTTAACTCGAGTGAATCAACCATTCGTGGTGTGTCGTTTTCATTCTTGACTTCAGCTGCATCCCAAATTAATTGTTTTAACTCGCTGCCTCAAAATATTGACCGAAATACATTTCGTTGATAGTGTTCATAATAAAAAAAAGAAAGAAAAAAAAAGAAGAAAGTATGTAAAAAGAAAAGAACTAAGTAAAATTGACGTGGCTAAAAATAAATAATTTATTCTGTACAGTAAAAAGTTTATTAGTGATATGTATCAATTGAAATGTCGAGCAAATGAAATTTAGCCCGACTTCAAGAAAAATGTAGCCTTAACTCGTTGAATAGAGGGTTCGGGTGAGGAGTGTGACTGGGATATTGTTGAGGAAACGTGATATTAGTCAGCAGTAGTGATCATAAATGTACAATAAAATTCACACACAAAGGGATACATAAACGCACTCATGCATAGGCATATATACAAATACACACTCCAGATAGATTTTTTCTTATATGTTTTGAAAAAAATTTAAAATAAATGTTTATATTTATAGAATTATTACAATATTAAAATGCTAAAATGTATCTTTTTTAATGACATGCACAGAGAGTTTAAAAAATTATATATTTTAGTTAGACTAAAGAAATCATTTTAGTATCTAAGTTATACCATTAGTATATTTTGTTAAAGATCGTTAATGAGCCTGATATACATTGATTACCTATAGTCGCCACTAAGATATATATATATATATATATATATATATATATATATATATATATATATATATATATATATAGAGAGAGAGAGAGAGAGAGAGAGAACGCCGGAAAGTATTTTTTTAAAGGATCATTTTCAACTAACACTCCGTCAGAAGAATACATTGGTACGTATT
>CAHIKZ030000465.1:2647500-2661425 GCA_903632075.3 Acanthosepion pharaonis | reverse complement strand
CACTGTAAATCCATATAAACTTAATCAATAAAATGAATGAAATCAATGTAAGTTAAGAGAATTGAAATTTTAACTAAATTTATTCTCATTTCCCAAATGAGCTAACTGCATTGATACTGAATCAACATTGAAAGGATAGGGAATTGAGTGGTAGAATGGCTTAGGGTTTTGTGGCTGGGTGACCTGAGGTACTACATGCAGGAGAGAAGAGAAGGGAAGAGATCTTACAACTGATGACAATCATCATGAGAATGATGATGACTATAGTCAGTAATTTGTTGATAATGTGGAGAGAAATACTGCTCTCAATCATATTGACAATGATGATGATGACGGTGGTGGTGTTATGACTGAAGTCGAATATGATGAGATAAATAGAATACGACCTTGCTGTTGATATGATGATGATAATTAAAAACAATGAAGGAAAAAGGGCTTTAAATGCAATGTTAGTATAATTTACTCAGTATAAAACTTCTAAAAGATTTGTTTTCAGAATTTTATCACTTAAAACAAACGTATTGTGCTTTATGTTTTTTTGGGTTTTTTTTTCAAAAAAGGAAAAAAAAAAACAATGATTCTAATTCTCCTGAAATTTCTTGATTTGCAAATTTGGGAAATCATGCAATTGATACTAACTTAAAAGCCACCCTATCAGGCAACATTTACACTAGGTCCTGCAGATTGCTCTTGATGGGCCTTCATCACAACAGGTAGATGCGATAGGCAACAATAAATTACAGAAGAACTCAAAATTGATTGATGCATTTAAATATAGCATTAATATTTTAGCTTATCTTTTAAAAGTTCAACAATAATTCTTCTGCCACCACTTAATTTAAAGACAGTTTGATGTACGTAGATTCTTACTTTCCATACAAACAATTATTTTTATTTCACATGTGACTTTCACTGGATTTAACAATAATTTTGATTATTACCAAATTTATTTCCAAGTCATAAAAATTGTTATCGTATAAAAAATTTGTTGCAAAAAATCAAGTAAATAAAAAAAAAAATCACCAAAGAGAATTGCAGTAATGAAAACTTGAGAATCCAAAATTTCAGGATTGCAGGTCCAGACCTGGAATGACTTTTTTTTTTTTTTTGCTCACAAAGTCAGCCTGATTACAAAATGTTATGATATGTTGGGCCTCTAGGAGTAAAGTTGAAAACACAGGTAATTTTATTTTGAAACATTGTAATTTGGGAACAGTAATTTTTCAAATGAACATGTACTATTGAAAGTTAGAGTGTTGTGTTTCTTTAATTGTTTTTTATCAGTAAAAGCTAATATGACAGAATCAAAAAACAATTGCAATAATGAAAACTTGGGAATACAAAATTTCAGTATTGTGGGTCCAAATCCATCCCAGAATGTTTCTAATTTGCTCATGAAGTCGGCCTGATACCAAAAATGTATGTTTTGCTACAGCCACTAGGTGTAAAGTTGAAAAAGTGTGATACAGTGACACACTGACATTTGCATTTATTATATAGATGTCAGAAAAACAATTGAGAGGATAGTTTTTATTGTAAATGATAATGTAGCTGCTGTTTCTTATTTCTTAGTAGTAGTAGTAGTAGTAGTATATTAGTTTTACATAAAATTATGATGTTGATGATTGTAATTCTGTTATTGTTTTTTGACCAACTTCTTGCAGTCTGATTAATTGGGCAAGAAAGATGCAACCTGGCAGAGAGGAAGCAGACAGCAAATGGAATGCTGACTCTTAATATTGGAGCATCAGGGTCTTATTTAGTCAATGAACTGAAGTGGAAGTAGGACAGTGAGTAAGTGATAAAGAAGATTTGGAATGGGTCAAAAGAGAGGGTGTTGGGGGGGGATGAAAGCGTCATTGGCATATAGCCTCAGACCAGCAACAAGACAGGGTATGGCCAAAAACTATATTTCAAGTTTGTCATAAATAAACAAACTAAAAGTAAGAAGGATTAAATAGATTGAAACATAATATGAGAAGAAAAGAAGAGACAGGAGGAGGGAGATGTCTTTTGTAATGGCTGCTATGATTGGTTAGAGGTAAGAGGAAAAAAGATCACTGCTTTGGAGACAATCAGAGGAGAAAAGTTGTGTTGTTTTGAGGCCATCTTTTTTTACTGCCTCCCTACATAGCTGTTGTTTTTTGTTTTGTTTTGTTTTATAAAGATAAAGTAAGGCTAAAACTTATGATCATTACATGTTAGAAACACTGCTTTACTGCAGGCAAACAAAAGCTAAGTAATGAGTGAGATCAGTAGCTGAAACATCAAAATAGCTACATTAGCTTGAAACTTTATATATTTGATAAATAAATATACCTGGTAATAAAAGAAGTTAAAAAAAATGATAAGCTTAATCAGTAAACAAATGAAAAAACATTAAATTCTTCTAGAACATATATACACGCATATAAATTACTCAGAAATGGAAAAAAAAGAATGGATAAAAGTAAGTTTCTTTTTTTAATGAATGAATCTTTAAGGCCTGGGAAAACACACTTCAGGATTTTTTTTAGCAAACTTAAACTAATAGAGCTGTTATTTATTTTTTCTATTTTTCTCCTATGATCTTTCATTCCTCCTGAAACCCAGTATAATTTCTTAGCTGATCCACATATGTTTTAGTCGGTCTTCTCTTTTCAGTATTTAGCCTCCCACAAGAGTACTTTACTTAACAGCTCTCCACCTCCAAATTTGTTCAATGAATACTGATAATCTATAGTGATTCTGTTACACTTTGCCATTTTCCATAGAGTTCCTTGCTTATGTTATTTCCATGATACAAAAAGCATCATGGATATATATGGGATAACGATACATAAATTTTTATACCTCAAGAACAATTTTAGGGGAAAGAAGTATGACAAAGTGGAAAAAGTTTTTGCATGACTCATTTCATCCTTTAGGACTTCATCAAACTGAGTTTATGTTTGTGTTGATGTGATTATACATGTGCACAAAAGAAAGACATTGGGAATTTTAAATTTAAAAATTTGTTTTTTAATATAGATAGATAGATATGAACAGACCAAGATAGATAGATAGATAGATAGATAGATAGATAGATAGATAGATAGATAATCAATGGTTGCTTGTTTCTAGGTATTCTTGTCTACTAGGATGAGTAACTAATCTCTGTTGCAGATAGCTGCTCAGGCATATTTTCATTACATCAACCTGTAGTTTATACTGCAACGAGGCTAAATGGACCTTACTTACAGTTTCTGAGAGAGAGGACATAATCTAGTATGATCTGTACTTGAACAAGGCCAGTATGCTCAAACACACAGTCACAATGTCTTGTGACCTTCTATCAACACAACCATTGATGCCTTCCAAATATTTTTGTTTACCCACTTTCACTCAGAAAGCTTGGGTCAAAATGTGGTAGAGTTTCGTGATATTCCCAAAATTGCCAAATTCTGGGATCATTTCCCCAGGCTGTTATTATCAAGAAGTTACCCACTTTACAAATTGACCTTCATGAGATTTGAACCCAGATGTCATGGTTGGAACACTACTGTTCTGCCCACAAATCACTAATATACATATGACTGTTTTTTTGTCAAAACTCAATCTTTGTTTTATATATATATATATATATATATATATATATATATATATATATATATGATACTAACAAAGCCCTGACAAAGAGATACCATATCTGCAAAACTCTGAGACAAGAAGATAAGTTGAATTTTCACACACACACATATATATATATATATATATATATATATATATATATATATATATAGTACCAAATCCTGTAATGAGTAGATACCATATCTGTGAAATTCCAAGGCTGGAAAAATTTTAATATTTAATTATACACATAAATATATATTTAAGACATTTTTATGTTTATACATTCTTTTTTTTTATAGATACAAATATTTAAGTAAATGCTCTGTTTATAATAAACAGTATTAACAACATTTACTGGCCTGAATGTCCGAGAATTTGTCATAGAAAATATGCGTCCTCCGACAAGAATCAAACCTGTACCTTATACAGAACTGTTATATAGCCTGATGTGCTTTTATCAATTTCAGTTAGCAAGGTCAATTTTACTGTTTTTAAGCTACAATTTTCCATGATTTTCTCATGTACATTCATATCAGCTCGATGTGTATCCAAATGTAAACAAATGACATCACACATTATGAAATAGACAAAGTCCGACAATCATTTTAAGACATTTTTATGTTTATACATTCTTTTTTATAGATAAAAATGTCTTAAAATAATTGTTGAACTTTGTCCATTTCATAATAAATATATATATATATATATATATATATATATATATATATATATAGCTTATAGATCAGAAATTATGTCCCATTGTATACATGCTAAAAAGTTCCTTTTGAGTTCATTTGAAGTGGGATAAAAAGAACATGATAAATTTCAAATACACTTGATTTCCCCCTCTTCCTTCTTCTCCTCACCTTCTACAACACCTCACATCGTTTTTTCATTTTTTTTTTTTATTTTAAAAAATATAGCATTCATAATTTTTTTTTTATTTTTAAAAAATAAAGCATTAGGAAATCAATTGACCGAAATCACCTGAAGATACAGAAAGGTTGAAGCCAAGGTAGCATAATCAGCTGATTTCCTAATTTTTCTATACTATATATATATATATATATATGAATGGGGGAAAGAGAGGGGAACTTGAGTGTTCATTGTCTGATCTCATTAACAAAACAATATGATGCTGAGTGATAAAAAGTGAAAGAGGCTTCCTGGGGAGGGAAATGATTGCAAGTGATTGATATACACACACATACAGACATTAATGACATCCTGGCTTTTGTATATAAACACATGCAACAAAATAAATCCTACATTGCCTTGCTAAAGTCCCTCACAGGATGAAACACATCAGCTGAGAACAGTTTTTCCTCACCTCTTTTATTAATTTTGTTCCTTTGTACTCTATCTGAAAATAATTAATATTATATATATATATATATATATATATATATATATATATTCTTCAAACGCTTTCTGAATACACTGTTGAAACTTCTTGCATATGCTTAATATATCAGAGTTGTGATTTTAAAAATATCACAAAATGATTTCTTGCAAATTATTATGAATAATAAACAGCTTTTATTTATCTATTTCCTTTTCTCTCTTACTCTTAATTTTATTGTATTTTTGTCTTTTATTTCCAATAGATTTTAGGGTTCCTCTTTTCTTTTTTTTTTTATTCTTTTCATATTATTATCTCTAATTAAAAGAAGAAAAAAATTATAAGGCAACTGGAGAGAAAAAGAAAGAAGGAAAGAGAGAAAAAGAAAATAATGCAGACAGAGAAAAGAAGAATGAAAAAAAAAAGAAGGCTGATGTTTGTAGGAATTGAGAAATAGAGAAAAGGTTAAACCAAGTCAAGATACTTTCATCCTATTGGGTCAATCAATGTGCTGGTAGAGGTGATTGTACAAAGGGAGCAGAAGGTATTTTGTTGTTTTTCTCTAGATTCTACACCACCAGCCACCCTTCCTGCCATCAAATTTTCTCCACTTCTTTGCAATCACTTCCCTCCCCAGGAAGCCTCTTCCACTTCTTATCACTCAGTATCATATTGTTTTGTTAATGAGATCAGACAATGAACACTCAAGTTCCCCTCCCCTCCCCACACTCATATGCACACTTCAATTCATTAGACTCCCTAAGATGAGGTCATCACGTTTCAATAAGCTATCTTCAGTATTTTTTTATTATGATTTTTTTTTTATGTTTCTGTAACTTTGGTCAAGAAAATTGCTTTTTCTAGCTTTCTTTTCCTTTTCTTATTTTTTGCATTTATTGAGGGTTTGTCTTTATCTAAGGACATCAATAGCATTTTTGTGGGTGGGAAGAAGAATTTGTTTTCTTTTTAAATGCTTTTTGTTTTATATTGTTTTGCAGATAGTTTTTTTTGTCATTCTTAATTCATTTTTTGTCTTTATATGTTTATTCCTTCTTTTTTTTATCTTTAATACAAATCTATCTATATAAATAGACATAAATAATCAAACTTTGTACATATTACCAGTTTGCTTATTCATCAAATCAATAGACAAAAACTAGAAAACAAATGTTATATTTCTGTGTCTATATGTCTTCATTTTTTGTTTTTAGAAACAGACAAAAAACTAAAATTAACTTTATCCAATTTTCTTACATAAATTAATAAAAATAAAGTTAAAACAAAAGCAATATAAAAATTTTCTAAAACAAAAAATGAATGAATAACCCAATAAAAGTGAATGTAAAAATACTTCACTCAAATGTCTGCCTCAGAGAATAGGATAGATTTAAAGGATAAAAAAACAACTAATTGTAAAAACAAAAAAATCATTTTATCTATTGCCATATGTTTATCATTCATACTAACATGCCATCACTTTTAATCTTTTCATGATGAAATTGACTGTACATTGATATTATTTGTTTAAAGTTTTATTGTGCATTTACATATTTTTGAAATTTGGTGATGCCACCATTTTTTTCCTATTCTGTAAAAAATCATGGATTTTATAAATCCAAAATAGGAATTTTCTCAAACTGGAAACAAATAATAAAAATGACAGTTGAATCTTATCCGTTATAACAATGTTATAAATAAGTATCAAATTTATAAACATTGCATTATTATATATATCCTAGACCAAGATTGCAAGAATAACAAAACATTTTTCATTTTCTATCATGATTCCAATTTGATATATTCCATTACCTTAACAAGACCACAATTGTTGTGAGTAGCATGTAAAAGAAATGAAAAAATTACGTTCACTATACATAATAAAGGTATTTCATGTAGAGCCCTAAAATTTGGTAGACATACTTATTAGAACCAAGAGAATAAATTGTTTGTTCTTCATGGGAAAAGTATGGGGGAAGGATTCTACTTCTTTTCTATTATACAAAAATATCTTTTATAGTAACAATTACTATTTGTAAGACTGTAATTTATAGTAACAATTACCAATGTAAGACTGTAATTTATTTTTTATTAATAATATCTGGAAAAGAAAGATACATGTAAGCTTTTCTACTTTTCATAATATTTGTTCATTGGAAAGTTATTAAAAACAAAGAGGACCTATTTTGCTCTTCATTTAAGCTACTAATTTATACAGTCAGACATATATTGAATGTGTTCTGCACAATTAAAGATCACAAAGCAGACTTTGAAAATAGGTCTGAGAGTATAGGATATTGAATCCATATAAGACTGAGCTGGGTAAAGTCAGCAAAATGATAATATAGGAGATGTACACGGTCCTTAGGATAGCTACTATGTTTAACCACTGGCAATCTACAGGTGAGTGTATCAATTGGTTTAATAATATATAAAACCAAAGAGGTGATACTTTTTTGAAATACAATATAAAGGATTTTTATTCTTCCATATTGTGTGAAACACTGAACAAGGCTATCAATTTCTCCAAGTAATATATGAGCATTTCAGACTAGCAGGTACAAATCATTAAACACTACCATAAGTAAATTCTGTACAACAACAGCAATGGGTGGGTTAAAAAGAACCCTAACATTATGAGTATTTTGATGTACCTATGGGTTCTTTTGATGGTGCAGAAATGTGAGCTAATGGGATTGTTTATTTTGAATGAACTGTGTCATATAATTAATATAAATAACAATGGTCTATATAGAGATGGTGATCTTATTTTTATTGAAAATAGTACCAGTAGAAAAATCAATAGTATTAAAAAAAAAGCTCTTTAAATTATTTAAAGACTTAGACTTCATTATTACTGTTAAGACAGGTTTGAAAACTGTCAAATATTTCAATGTTAAATTAAACATCAACAGTACAGTAGAACGATACAGGAAAAAAAAATGCTATGTTACAATATGTCAATGTCAAGTCAAACCACCCTAGCCAGGTTATTGATAAGGTATCGAACACAGGTTGTTTTACAACTACTTGTCTGAAGGCATTTTTGACAATAAAAAAAAAACATATTTATCAGGCAGAGAGCCACGTAAAAAAAAATAATATACTGTGATGTCAATCCCATTTTGTTTAATAAAGAGGTAAAGAGACAAAGGAAGATCATTTGGATCAATGTCTGCTAAACCTCCAAGTAAAAACCTAAATTGGTAAAAAATTCTCTACCTTATTAGGCAGGCACTTTCCAGTAAACAATGAACTCCATAAGATATTTAATAAGAATACTATAAAAATCAGTTATAATACTATGGCCAACATTGAAAAGAGCATTAAGGGACATAACCAGAAAGTATTGAGGGGTAGGCCCATGCATAATATAAATATGTGCAATTGTTGTCAAAGTAGAAAACCTCTCTATGATGACTTACATTGGATTGATTAAAGGTGTATTCATAAGAAGGTACAAAAAAACATGTAACATCTTTCAGGCTGAGAAAATATTGCAATAGTAAGCCCTGTCGAAATATGTTTGGAAAATAAAAGATAAAATGAGCTCTCATCCAAATATAACATGGGGCATAGGAAGACAAAGTAGGAGTGACATGGAGTGGGTGTAAATTTTCTAAGTTGTGCCAAGATGAAAAGCTGGCAATTTTGATGTTTGTGAAATCGTGTTCTCTATTAAACAGGAGTGCTGAGATTATGACGAGGTGTCTACCCACTAAAAAATTTCTAATTTTTAATATGGAACCCAGATTAGATTCACTTCTGATGGAGAAAAAATTATGCCCCCCCTATTTAAGGCTGACACTATGAGCTAAGTAGGACTAAAATTTGAAACTGGCTTGATAATCCTTCAAATCATGGGTGAAATTTATGTACCTCTGATTAATTATGATACTATATGATACTAATGATATTATATTATTAATTATGATACTAAGTAGGACTAAAATTTGGAACTGGCTTGATGATTTGTTGATTCATCAGCGAAACTTATGTAGATCTGATTAAGTTTTAAAGAAAATGAAAACCAAAAAGAGACTTATACCTATCATCAGAAAGAGATAGTTGAAACTTCTAAGGCATATATTGAGGAAAGGGAGCCTGGAGAAATTGATACTCATAAACATGATAGGAGGCACAGAGGAAAGCAGCAAGTAATCAGCTTCTTTAAATGGATTTCCAACAGGGACTGCGAAAGATGACAAGACAAGAACTATAAAAAGTAGGAACTTGTGGTGAGCCATGATTGCCCACAATCTGAAGGAATACAGCACATAGACTGATTGATTGATTGAATAACTGATTTATTTTTCTGCAGTTTATCAACCTCTTGCAGGTTATTTAAAGCCTGAAAATATTTTTCAATTGTAAAATAGTTGGGAGAAGAGATGGATTCATGCCTTTCTCAAGGGTATTTGTACATAAGTGAATATAACAAACCCAACTGAAACTCAAACTCGGCTCTCTGATTTCCAATTCTGAGCTGTTACCCATTTCACTACCCACATATCCAATCTTACAGAACCTGGTCTTCCCAAACTGTCATTGGTCTAGATATTGACAAGGCCCAATGTTGCTTAATTTTGGTGATCATACAAGAAACAATGTTTCACTGTGATATGGCTGTAAGCCCACAGCACAGCAACCATAAGACTATGAAAAATGTCATGGTGACTAAGGGAGGATAAAATTAGAGATGACCCTACCAAAAACACCATCAATATTGTTGGTTCGCGGAATAGAATTAACTTTACACATAGCACTGTAAGAAATAGAAATAGAGTACAATAAGGTTTAAAGTGATAAAATGTAATGGATTAATAAATAAAAAATCCATTACTTCTTTGGAAATTACTTTGTTTGCATTAGGATATGAAACTGAGCAGATATGAAATATTGAGAACCTGGGAAAAATTTGCACTTATACGGCCCTATTCTGCTTTGCTTGATTATCAAGAACCTTCATGGATGAGTCAGTCTAAAGCATGTCTCATTTAACGACAGTTTCTCCTGCAAATGGAGATGCAATTTTGAATCCTGCTGGATGGCTCATCTTTTTCTCTAATAAGATTTCTCAAATATTCAGGCCGGTAGATGAAAACAAATAAATACAGTGTTTAATAAATAAACAGGGTGTCTACTCAAATATGGGCATCCACTAAAAATAGCGATTAAAGTGATAAAAAGAGTAAAATATAATGATATTTCTAATAACTGGAACAATATTGGTAAGAATAATTAAAAAGATTTAGAAAAAAAAACCATACAGTCAAGGCTAAGATGAGCTGAAAACCTCAAAAGAGGAGAAATTCCTAAATGACTAATCAGACTTAAATGACTTTTCTCAGCATTGCAAATACATCATCACCCGATGTCATTAGTTTTTCATTGAGCTTATTACTCCTCCTCCTCCTCCTCCTTTTGCTGCAGCTATGAAATCTTTTCTTTTGACCATCTGTGACATTTCCATTACAACCACTGTAAACAAACTTGTGAGTATCTGGGACCAGTAGCCAGCCTTGACAAACTTCCCTCTTATGGAAACATCACTTACCCAAGGGGATCAAGAATCTACTCTGCTCCTAACCACATCTCCCAGAAAATAGGAAAAAGGTGGGGTTCAACTTGAAAAACAGCACACTCAGATATAAATCCAATCCTTCTCTTTGTGTCCTGTCCCGTTTCTGTTTACTTTTTTCTCTCTCTCTCTCTCTCTGTGTCTTCCCTTCACCCTTCACAAGGTCCCCAGAGTGTCAAACATTCTAGAAGAGAGGACACTAGCAGGAAAGACAAGAAGACATGAGAAAAGCCCTGGTATTTTTAAGGTGGAATTTATTTTGCCATTTAAGACCAGAATTCCTTAGCCACATGCCCCAGCTGATAATTTACAGAAGACCATTTGCTGGTAATTTGTGAGATAAAATTCCTAGGATATGACTGATCAAAGACATTTATCGAGATTGTGTTACATGTTAACTTGCACAAATACATATGGAGCCAGTGGTGTTATATCATCTTTTTAGTCAACTAAACAGAAAAGAAATTATCTTAATAAACATGTACAACTACAACTATTTTGGAATAAAAATGTGTCTGAGATGTGATACTGGAGAGGACAATACAATGACTCACAATAAGTATTTTTATTTGGCAAAGAGTAACTTTCTAAAATAAACACAGACATGCATATATATGCACACACACAAAAAAAGTAATTTTGTTTCATTGTAAAATTTAAACACACACATTCATGTATTTTAGAGCACCGGCCCTTCTTTTATGCATGTTTCTTTAAAAATGTCAGCTAAGGCAACATCTTTTCTTGTGAGTTTTTTTTTATTTAATTTTTCTTGTGTCCTTACAAACATTTTTCTTTTTACACACAAATATCTTCCAATTAAAATTTGAATATTATCAATTCTCACATGTTCTTTGTATTTTTAAAATAGAGTTGTAATTATTGAAAAATAGTAATTTACTTTCAATTTATATGCAAAATAACTTTGCTTTGTTACTTTTTCCCTGTCAATTGAGGAGTAAAGATTTATCCCTTGTTTCCTGTTTAGGATTGGGTTTCCAGTTCCTTCTCATATCATTCTCTTTCACTCCCAGTAACCACTTGTGTCTTAGTGGCTTTATCGCATTGCTTGGGGATTAAAAAAAGGCAAATTATCTAAATTCATTGTAATTCCATGCTAGCAGATAATCCTGCCAGCAAGTTTATCCCTGAGCCCAATTATGGCATCTGATCCCTACAATTTTCTCACTCCCTTATTCCATTAGCCATCTGCTCTGAGATAAGTGAAATACTACAAACCTGAAGCATATTTTTATGTCATGAGTGTTCAGATGACATTAAACAAATTAGCTTTTCTAGTTTTCCTTTAATTATCCCTTATTACAATTAAGTTGTGCTATACTTTTTCTCACTTAAAAGTAAATGCCAGTTATTTAGTTCTTAATAATATATATATACCGATGCACACAGACATGCAAAATAAAACAGTTCAGAAATTAAGTATTTTTTATTATTTTCACACATTTTTCAAACTGATATCTTCATCTTTGCTGTTTTGGTTAATATGTTTTTCAAGCAACATGAAACCTACATATCTTTGAGCATTTTTTTCTCAAACTCCTCATTAATATTTGTGACCTTCTTATGCTTGTTGTCTTTTTGAGCAAATAAAAATGAAAGAAAATGTGCTTAGCAATTTCTAAAAGATCCCCACATGATAAAGTAGACTGAAGAATATAGAAGCCAAAATGCTAAAAAACGTGTGGAATCACAGAAAAATGACACATAAACAATATATTGCTTATATGTTATCTGTACTAAGCCAACTTGGGTAGCTTAATTTACTTAGCAGTTCATGTTATTCTACAAGTGTCATAGACTTATGAATACTTAGATATGACATGACTTTATTTGTATAATAGACTACATTCTGTAATATTCCTGTGGGTGTGTGGTCAAGTGGTTAGAATGTTAGCATTCTGACAATGAGATCTGAGTTCAAATCTCACCATGGTTGATTATTCAAGATTATCTCTTCTTGATAATAACAGCCTGAGGAGATGATCCCAGCATGTGACATTGTTGGAGACAGCCTGAGAACCATGCCTCAGGCTGATACTGGGGAGATAAAACTGTTCAAAAAGTGTCCATCTAGCACAAAGTAACAAGATTTAAGTATGCTAGTCTTGTTCAACCACTGATTATACTCTCTCTCAGAAACTGTAACTAAGTTCCACTCACTATAGTCACAATATAAACTGCATGTTGGCTCTGTGGGTGTTGAAGAAACAGAAATGTGACTGAGCAAGCGTCTGCAATAGGGATTGGCTAGCTACCATAGCAGATGAGTGTACTCAGAAACAAGCAACTAGCCATTACAATGTTGTAATATTTTCTTAATCAGTTGACATTGGAAAATTTTGTTTTTGCTCTTAAGCCAGATTTTTAAAAAGAATTGGGTGAAAATTGGGTGAAAGCAATCATTTATTTCCATAAGGATCCTGATGTCAATGTGCAATGTCATGTCAACAAAATATCCTGTCAATCACTCCAGGACAATTATTGCTTTCACTGCCTTTATGGCCATCAACAGATTGTATTGAATCACTATCTGATTCACTGCCAGAGTAAGAAAACTCAGGACAAGGAAATTTTTCATGTGATATTTCATCAGTCACTCTAGGACATTCATTGCTTTCACTGCCTTTTATTATTATCATTTATTCAGTTAGTGAATTTTGCACCTCTGTAGTCACCACTCCCCTCCATCTCTCTCTATCTGATGATACCCTTAATAACCTCAGCCAATGTCATTCCAGTCCAACTCTTCATATCATCAAACCAAGTCATAGGTGGTCATTCCCGAAACTGCTTGCCCTCCACAAGCCCAAGCAGAATGTCCTTACCGAAGCTGCATAGTCAAATATGTCCAAAATAACAGAGCTTCCTTAATACCATCTGTTTTCTCAATACATTCTTTGTTCCGATGGTATCTAGCACCCATTTATTAGTGTGTCTCTCTGTCCACACCAATATGCCTACATCTTGAAAGCATCAATCTGGTGTCTTTCCCTCTTACTCAGTGCCCATGAGCTGCATCTGTAGCTGGTGATGGCGAAAGCAGTGGCTCATAGTAAAAAGTGAAATTACTACTGTCTTTATCAGAAACTGCAAATCACTATCCAATATAAGAAAAAAACCTAACAACTTGAGAAAGTATCAGAGTTTCTAAAAAATTTATACCCAAAGTTTTTTTTGTTTTTTTTTTCATATATACTACCACTTTTAGATGCTAGGATATTGTTTACTAAAAAGCTGTCTAAAATCCTCTTCCCCAACAGTATGAATATCGGCACCTTATGAAAATAGGAGAATTTGTTACCAAACAGAGAAGATGCACTAATTTCTCTATAATTGCAGAATCTGACAATATGCGACATTAGAGCAGTGAAATATCTTGTCAGTCATTCTAGA
>CAHIKZ030000465.1:2550000-2645000 GCA_903632075.3 Acanthosepion pharaonis | reverse complement strand
ATGATAAGACACTAACTGAATTAACAAGCACACTAACTTTTTCATCATTCTTTTGTATTCTTTATTTAATGTATTTGTTGATTGGTTAAGAATTCACTGTTGTCATTATTATGATGGTGGCATCTTTGTGGTTTCTCTGCTTCTTTCTTTATTTTCCACATATTTTCTTTCTTTTTTTCTCGTCTAAACTATTTTTTCTTACATTATTTATTTTTCTTTTCCTTTTTCAACAGATGTACAATCTGTTTTAGTTTTACATTCTTCTTTCTATCAACTTTTTACAATCTATACTTTTTTCCTTTCTCTAGCCAATGTTATTAGTTCTTTAAATTTTTCTCCATTTTTTCTTTCTTTCTTTCTTTCTTTCTTTCCAATTCATTATTTCCATCATTTTGTTTTACTTATTTTTAGACATTCTCCTCTACAGCAATAATTTTCTTCTTTTTCCTCCTTTTTTTATAGATACTTCTTTCTTCTACTTTTTCATGTGATTTCTTTTTCTTTTTTATATAGATTTTCCTCTTTTTTGTTTATCTATTTTTACTATGTTCTTCTTGCTTTCTTTTTCTTTCTTATTATTCTTAGCTTTCTTTTAATTTAATCATCTTTCTTTTTTACTCTCACATCTCTACGCATTTTATTTTTATTTTTACACCTTCTTTTATTTTACTCTTTATATATCCCTTTTTTTTTCTCTTGTGCTTTTTCTTTCTTTTTACATTATTCTTCCCCATCATCAATACTGTTTCTTTCAAAGCAATTTCAAATCCCCACCACTGCTAAAAACAAAAGAAAAGAAAAATAGACAAGCATGTTCATGCATATTAAATTATAGAAAGTGAAATATGATTCAATTTTGCTTATTGGTTTCATATTTGAAGAAGAATATATCTGATTTATTAAAAAGGTGAGATGGTAAGGATAGGAGATGAAGAGAGGAAGAACTGATATAACTGAAGTACAATAGATTAAAATCAAACACTGAATGAAAACACAATGATTTGCACAGGACGTTTTCTTTCTTTCCATATGTGCTTTTTTCTTTCTTTCCATGTGCTTTTTTTTCACTTTATCAATCATTTTCTCCTTCGTCACTTACATATCATTTATATAGATTATATAACATTTGTGTATTGGATCTGTTTCCTTAAACAGTGGAAATATTTAAATAAGCAATTGACAGACTTTTCTTACATGGCAAATGGAGGAAGCACCAAACGAAAAGACAATTAGGCATTCAAACATCATTGGCATTCTTGTCAGCTCAATAAAGCACATTTAGTTTTCTCATTAACACTGAGTGATAAATTGTAAGTAGAGTATTGAGTTGGTGGCCATAAAATGAAGGGTTCACTCCCAAGCAGCAAGGATTATATTTTAATGAATTATTTAACCCATTCAATGGATCTAGAGTTGGTATAATGGTTACTATTGCTGAAAATTGGTAAACTTAGTGCAAATTCCAGCCAAGGCTGTTGTGTTCACTTCAAACTATTCCCTCAGAAAAGACATGAATCTACTTTTTTCTTCCCCCAACCATGAGTAAAAGAATAGTGTAGCTCTGGGTGTCTGACTTTGGTTGTCAGTAACCAGTCTAGTAAAAAGGGAAACCATGGAGAAAGCAACAGGAAACCGTAAGGCATATAGATATTCACTTATTTACTTAGATATGTTCTTACTAAATTAAGGATGAAATAATGCAGGATACATAAACCTTAAAAGAAAATAAAATACAAATAAAAAGTGAGTTGAAATTGGTTAAAATCTAATTTCAATAAAATTAAAAAAAAAAGAATCAATTGTTCAGCTTAGTTGGAATCACATTTTTGTCTCAATAATTTTGATCTTGTAAAATGAAATTCTTTTTCTGGTGATGACAGCTCATTGAGGAAATATGTCAAAGTAGAGATTTTTTAAATTGTCTTGTATATTTATCATAGACATTTGTAAGAGGTGTACAATGTCTAAAAGATTTGTGATCTGGATGTAGAAGGCTTTCAGTAAACTTTACTAACTTGAGAGAAAGAAAGGTTTGAATTAAATATCTTGAGTTCTTTAGCTAACCTCTATGAAATTAAACTTTTACATGTCACTCATCAATATAAATATTTTGTATTTTGGTAGTTGCATATAAAATTAGATCAATTATCATTTGTATTTGGATCTCCTATCAAAGGAATGAATTTAAAAACATTTATCATTATTATTGACTACTGTCATCTCAAATTTTTGCAGTTGTTTTTTATCTTTTTTGTCACAAATTAATTCAGGCTGTGAGTAGAGAAAACAAGATCGGAAATAAAGTCTTGGTGAAATTCAAACTCAAATCCTCTTTGCTTCAATGAAGCCTGGTTGCTTTATAAACTTTATAATGGCTGACTTGTGGAACCTGCCTACCTGACTGCTACAATATATATATATATATATATATATATATATATATATATATATATATATATATAAAATAAAGGTATATTTAATCAGCAAGTATTCATCCAAACAGGTTTGATTAAAAAGAACCGACAAGGTCTGTCTGTTTCATTTTTTAATGTATTTTCAAATTTTCGAATCAGTATTGTGCTTCCAAATTGTAGATGAACTGTCTGAAGTCCATGTTGTCTTTTTGTTTTGCTCAAGTACTTTTCACCACCCCAGTCATTCTCAAGAGCCAATATGGTGTCTGTGTGGTAGGCAGAATTCCTTTGTCTACATCCTGTTATTCTTTGAAAAGCTGAAAGTTCAAAATACTCTATGGTGACATCATGATTAAAAATTGTTAGGAACAAAGCTGAAACAATTTCATTATGATATGGCCTATGGAAGGAATCATATCATTCTAGAAACTCTTAATAATTGACCATGAACTCTAGAGGACATAATTACAAGCAAAGTTATGAACAAGCACATTAATGCAGCAAGACAATCATTCATTAAGGCTGAATCATCTGAGAGAATCTAAAGATCTCTACATAAAGAGTTGCCTCCCATGCTAGCTATTTGTGTACCTGGTGGCAGAGTATACTACAAGAGATCACATAAGCAAGAATGGTGAAGCACAGGAATTGTCATAGGTCAGCCAATGTTAAAATAACAACTATTCCTTTGCAATAGAAGACAACTACAAAAAGTGTTTGAAAGATAAAGGGGACGAATGAAAAACAAAAGAGGAGAGCAAGGATAAAGAAAAACAAAAAAGAAATAAATGGAAAATGGAAAAAAAAGATGGGAACAAAGAAGAAAAAAGGGGTTATGAAAAAGAAAGTGGGAACGAATGAAGAAAGAAAGAAAGAAAAAAGACAAAGAAAAAAAAAAGGAAAGTGTCAGTTTCCAAGACAGCAAAATACAGTTCATTTATAGAACCCAGCTTAATTGGAAAAGTTCTTTTGTAGAGGTGAGGTGGGCAGGTTCCATAATTCAGTTAACAGAGAGTATACGTGTCCACTCACTGCCATAAACTGATGACCCCAAATAAAGTTACAATAAAAAGCAACTAGAAGCTTAAAATGAAAGTAAATAATAGTCAAAATAATGGCTCATCTCATAAAATAAATATATTGTGGCATTGAAACGTGTGCGATATTTTCAGTGCCTTATCTAAATATGTTAGGTCAGACTGGTACTATCTTGATGGTCAGAAGGGCTTTCAGATCCCTGATATATGGGAGGGTCATACTTCAGGCAAGCATATTTGATTTTAACCCATTTGAAAATGTCAAATGTGGACATACATAAACAGATTGGTGAGTCAGAAGTAAACAAAACAGAAATTGCAAGATGGATGGATACCAAAAGCTCTGAAGCTATTAATACTTTAAATTATCTGAATATATATTCAAATATGCTTATATATGACTTCTCACATCATGTCACCCATACTAATTCATTTATTTTGAAATTTTCAAAAGCAACCTGAATAAACAGTGATTTTTAATAAGAATGACTGTGTCTGTGAATTAAATAGATGAATTTTTCTTAGTATTTTCAAAATTTTATATTTGTAAATATTAGTTGCTTCATATTCCATACCATATGAGATGCATTAAAAAAACAAACAAAAAAAAATAACTCATTCAAAATTGCCCTAATGGTACTAGACCCCTGTTTGCCACACTAGATGATCCCAGAAGGGAATATATATGATATTTGCTGTAAAAATCACACAGCTGTTCTCTCAGCTACAATTCTCATATCTACAACCACAAGACCTGTTACATTTTAGACATCAGACTTGATACATTCTCAATGCAGGCAAAATGTCTCACATTCTCCCATGCCAGTGTTTTCTTTTATACTGAAAGTCACACTCTATATTCAAAGACACTATCTATATTCAAATACATAGCTCAAATAAAAGGAGAATTTTTTGTTTAAATTCTCCTTCTAGTTATCAAACCATGCAGAGCCTGCTTGATAACACTTTTTACACTGGCCAGTAAGTTCATTCTTTTCAGTTGTTACATTCATGCATAATGTTTCCACCACAGATTATAAATGATTAAATTATGATTATAAATTAAAATAATGTTAAAATATAAACAAATGATATATAAGCATGGATGAATCACCAGTTCAATATTAATAGTTTTTTTTTAAATATTCATAGACAAATTATGTGTGTTATATGGTAGGAAATAGGATAATTTTATCCAGTATGGTCCAATAATTTTCTACTCTGATATTTTTGGAGTTGATAAATGAATATATTTTTTATGACTAAGTAAATATATATATCCATATTAGTGTTAATGTTGGTATTTTTTATATAATTTTCAGTTTGACAGCTCAGCTTTAAATATTTTCTCACTGCCATAACACAGCTTTCCTGTGCCTTTTCTATAGATATTTTCTTGGTAATTGTTCTGATGAGTTCTCCTCTTTGATATCTCAACTTTATGGATTTAAGCATAGTACTAGATTGGCAGCTAGACCTCAACATTTTACTGCTGAAATTGCTGAATGTAAGTGTAAGTTCTATTCTAATAGTTTCTTCTCTTGCACTTCTTGCCTGCAGAATTCTCTTCCAGCTTCTTGCTTTTCTGCTAAGTACGACCTTGAAAAATTTAGATACAACATCAATCATCATCATCTGTTTCCCTGATACTGTTCCTTTTATTATCCTTTCTTCTCAGAAATGTTTTCTCAGTTTCTTTCATTCTCAGCACCCCACCTTCCATCTTAGTGGCTTTATCAAGATTAAATAAATACTAATAAGAAAATTGATAATAACTCACAATATGTCATCTGAGGATTTTGAATACTATTAAATTTACATTTTCATTGCTGTATTTTTATACCATTATTGCCCTGACTGTACTCACTCATTTTTTAAAAAATACAAAATTGTCATTCAATAGAAATAAATGATATGACTACACTGACTGGGGTGTTATCATGTTGATCTGATACTCTGCATTAGGGACTAAACTAAATGACCTTTCCAACAGACATAATTAAATTTAAGTGTTCTAATAGGCTGGCATCTCGCTCACACCCTTTCACTGTTGAAACTGTTAAATATAACAGTCTCTTCTACTCCAATAGCTTCATATCTCGCACTTCTCACCTGTGAAACTCCCTCCCCTTTTCTTGTTTCCCTGATAGCTATAATCTACAACTATTCAAATGTAATGTCAATCAATGTTTCCAGATGCCTTGATCTATCCTCTATCCTTCTCTTCATCCTTTCCTTTATCATGCCTATTTGCTCTCGCTCCAATTCTCTGTAACCCCTGCGTGCTAGTGGCTCCCTTCTTTGCTTGGAGTGAAACGCTTAAAAAAAAGGACACAAAACATGTCATATTGTATGCTACTATACATCTCTATTGGAAATAGCATTAAGTGCAAGTAGAGTTTATAATAAAAACACTAGGTGCCAACATTTCAGAGTGTCTTGAAACACATATATATATATATATATATATATATATATATATATGAAGAAATATAGTCTTAAGGTGTGCTATATTTATCGGATAAAGTGCTCGATATCAGAGATAGAGCGTGTGTAAATATAAAAAGTGAACATAAGTCAACACTTAGGCGACAGTCTGTTTTCATGAAATAGACAATCGTCTAAGTGTTGACTTCTATGTTCACTTTTATATTTATATATATATATATATATATATATATATATATATATATATATATATATCAACAGCAAGAGATGTAAGTTTTTTAAAGACATCCACAGTAAGAATGTCCTTTGGCAGCTTTTGATCAAGATAAAAAGATTTTGATTTTTGATTAAAGCATATGTTCATAAATATTCAAGTATAAGGAAATGTTCAAAACTCTGACTTTTTTGGGTACAACAATGTTCAAATTACTGGACTTATGTTTCCAGAAATCATATATATATATATATATAAATATATATATATATATATATATATATATAATGAAATGGACTAAGTCTGACAACTATTTTAATATATTTCCTGTTTATATGTTATTTTTTATAGATACAAATATTTAAATGAAGGCTCTGTTTATAATAATCAGTATTAACTATATGTACTGACCTGAATGTCAAAGAAACTTCATAGAAAATATGTCCTCTGACAGGAATCGAGCATGTTTCCTACCCAGAACTATCATTTGGCCTGACGTGCAATACCATTTAGCTACAGAGGAAGTGTCTGGTTCTGTGTAGAATATAGGTTTGATTCCTGTCGAAGGACACATATTTTCTCTGAAATTTCTCAGACATTCAGGCCAGTAAATGTAGTTAATACTGTTTAATATAAACAGAGCATTTACTAAATATTTTTACCTATAAAAATAATGTATATATATATATATATATATATATATATATACACACAGAGTGAGAAAGAAAGATAGATAGATATCTATAAAAAGAGAGAAAGATCACTCAGCTTAAAAATCAACAAACAAGATATGCAAACAGATGAGCACTTCTATGTACGAGTTAGTATTGGAAAAGTTCTGGATGTGCTTTTATTCTACCATTCAACAGAGCTGCATGAACAGCTAAGATACATTGGTCCCCAGCTTACTGAGTCAGTCTTCCAATAGGATTCAGACTATCAATTTTGGTTCAGTTATTATGCAATGTCTTGTAAAACTATGTTATAGTGACTGTGATCTTTACAATGACTGACAAATATGTGCAAAGTACCTGTATCAAGTTTTGCACGGGGTTTGACTAATCTTCAACTGAGATACTTCAAATGTTTTGTCAGGCTCTTGAAAAATATACTTTAGGCCGAACACAAGCTTTTGAGTGGCATTTCAAGGTCATTCAAATGTTGGTTCAATATACTGAGCACTTAAGCCAATCACTCACAAGTAAAATGCCAGAAAATATGGAAAAAACTTGAACATATCCATGAGAACCAGTTATTTAATGAATATATAATATTAATGAATTAATGAATAATTTAATGAATATATAATAATTTTTTTAAAGACTAGTCAGGGGAACTTTCTAATAAGGCCCAACTATTTCTGTAACCTAGACACAGATATTTAATACTGGGATGGGGAGTTGACAGTTACCACCAAGCTGTACAAACATGCCATAGAGAATATAAAGTTGCTCGTAGAGGAATCTGTGATGAGGACAGAATATGATTCTGGCATTGACATCATTTTTATTTAGGTGTGTGCATTTGACTTATTGTTGGACTATTGAGGAAGACATGTTTTAACAGCTGGATGCCCTTGCTGCTGCAAGATTTCCTACTTTGGAAATCAATAAGTATAACTCCTTAGCATGCTTGAAAGAGAATGACAGCTGTTACACCCAACACAATGGTGATCAAGAGCAGTTGCCAGGCTTGGACATTCAAGTTCGCTCAAGTGTTTCATAATACTGTATAAACATTAGAAGCATGATATAATTCACACTCACACTATATATATATATATATATATATATATATATATATAAATAAAATAAGACCAGATTATGTATGTTTGTAATTGTTATTACTTGTTTATATACAAGAGTGTAAGAACATGTGATTTGGTATGCATACAAATGTGCAGATACTTCAGTTGCAATTTAAGCCAACATGTTTGGCACTGATAAGTCTATAGCAGGGAATTTGTGAAGGAAATGAAGAAACATCTTTGATGGAAGTAACTTGGGAACACTGCCACAACCAATGACAGTTGCAACAGGGGAACTCTTTTAAAGTGAGGCACTGCCAAGTTATACACCCAAACATCATAACAATTCCAGTAAATCATACCAAATTAGGATCAGAGTACGAAGAGAAATAATGATGAGGGAAGAAAGAAGAGAAAAAAACAGGGGTTTAAGATAGAAGGAAGAATGAAAAAAGAAAGAAAAGGAAAGCAAGGACAAAGAAAAGAAATATTAAATGGTTAAAACTAAGAAAGAAAGAAAAAAGGGAGTAATAAAGGCAAAAAGAAAGAAGGAACAACATAAATAAAAGAGGTAAAAATGAGGAGTTAAGAAAGAGAGACTAAGAAAGTAAGAATGAATGAAAAACGAAAGAGAGCAAGAGGAAAAAAGATAAGGGAAAAGAAGGAGTTAAGAAAAGTAACAAAGAAAGAAAGAAATGGAGAAAATGTAAGCTTATTTTTTGAAATATGAAAACTGAAGGAAGGAGTTTGATATGACATTTGATGATTAAAATAAAATGCAAAAATGAACAAGAAAGAAAAAAAAATGAAGATTGAAAGAAAAATACAAGTGCAGAGAGCAGAAATGTAAATAAAGGAAGAAAAAGAAAAGAGGTGAGAAAGAAGGAGTAGAAGAATGAAAGCATTAAGGAAGAAAGGGAGATAGTAATAAACAGGAAAAAGAAAGGCAGTAAGAATTAAAAGAAAAGCAGGAAAGAGAATAAATGTAAAATGGATGGAAAAGAAAAAAAGAGGAAGGTCGAAAGATAAATAAAAAGAAAAAAGAAACAAAAAAGAGTAAGGATAAAAGTAAAAGGAAGAAAGTAAAGAATAAAAGCCTGAGAGGTTAAAGAAAGTGAATGAATGCATGAAAGTAAAGAGAAAAGAGATGACGAGGGGAGCGGCCAGGCAAAATCAGGCTAAGCTTCTGAGCTGTCACAAGAAATTTGTATCCACCTCCCACTCATCCCCTCCTTTTTCTTTCTATTGTATTACTGCCTCTTTTTACTCTTTTCTTCATCCATATTTCTCTCTTTAGTTGTCTCTCTTTTATCCTCCCCCTCTCTGTTTTTCTCTTTTAATCACAAACTCCAAAATCAGCAGCATCTCTTCTCTATTCCCATTCATTCAACCATGACAGCCAATCCAACAGGCTCCTCCTTTTCAATAACTATACATATACATACATAAATAAGCTACAGACAGACATATACATTCAGATCAACAATTGCATATATACACAGCTTTATATAGGTTTACTTATATATCACTGACAAGCAAAGAGATTCTTCATTTCCAATAACCATACATAGAATAATTATGTACAGTCACAGATGCACAAACACGTGTAAATACACCTGGACAGAAATGCACAGGCGTCCCTGTACAAACATAACAGTCAATCAAAAGGTATCTTCTCTAATAAATATACAAATATGCATAAAGATATATAGATTTGGACATTATAAATAATTTGAAAAACACATGAAGGAACTTCTGAAAGAGTTTCTAATGAGGCACACCCCAAAAAGAGAGTTCAATACCTAAATGGCAGAATGTTAGTCATTATTGTGGTGTACTCTTGACTGACCACTACCAATGGTTTCATATGTGGTGGTACACTATCAATGGTTTCATACAGGGGCTTAGTTACTGTTTACATGTTATGAATATGCCAACTCCCATCAATGTAACATCTTAAGCTAGCCAAAGAGTATAAAATGCCTGTTTTACTCAATACAATTACCAATTATCTGAGGATTGTAAGTACCACCATGTATGAAAACCACTGGTAATGGTAAATCAAGAGTATGCTGGAATATATATATATATATATATATATTAACCAATTTTAATTCTGACATAAAAACAATAGTCGGAAGTTGTAAAAACTTAATAAAGAATGATGAATGAAAACTGAACACAGCTTAACTTGTATTAATTATCATAATTACAGCTAGCCACAACTTCATCTGTTCTTGTTTCCTCACACTCAACCTTTGTACCCACTGGACAGATTTTTAAAAGAATTCTTGCAGCTCAAATATATATATATATATATATATATATATATATATATATATATATATATATATATATATATCAACATTCTGCAGGTTATTGCTGTCTAAATACACCTATATATATATATATATATTTATATATATATATATATATATCATCATGCGATGAATAAATTGTCATCTTTACACAAAAATATCTTGAAATACTAAAAGAGTAAATTTATTCAATAAAAATCATAATTGGCTTCAACCATGGCCTCCAGATGACTTTGGAATCTCCTGCAACTCTTTTGGATGTTCTCCTTGTTTAAGTTGGTGAATGGAGCTTTAATCCTTGCCTTCAGTTCACCTTTGGTGTTACAAGGAGTTTTGTTGGTCTCTCACTCAACACATGTAAAGTGTGATGTGGCAGCAGAAATTGTCTGACAGCCATGACTGGGTTCACCTTCTTGTGAGGCATGCTGTAGAGTCCTGTTGCCAGACATGGGGTCTTCCAGGAGGTCTTAATCGAGGGCAGCACTACCACCTTAAGGCCCTTGATGTAGGCCTCCATGTTGAGTCTGAGGCCCTCACCAACAAATTCGGGAGTTCTTTTCTTAGTATGATCAGAGTGAGTTTTCTGAGCTGCAATGCCTTCATAATCACCATTAGACTCATCCAACTCTTTCCATATCCCATGCCCTATCCTGAGATTGACATCCAAAGACTCTGAAATGTTTGTATTGGATCTTCTGGCATGTATGCCATGCAGTACAACATGCCATTTCCAAATTTCTGATGGAGTGAATTGAGTCATGGCAGGCTTTTTCTCACAGACGGTGCACAACTGATCCTACAATACTGTGCTGTTGACAAAATCAAAATCAAACAATACGCATGCACAAAATTAAAAATATAAAACGGTGACAATTTTACCCATCGCACCATATATATATATATATATATATATATATATATATATATATATATATATATATTAGTAACTATATTCGGTTGGTGAAAAAAACCCACAGGACGCAATTTGCAAATATAAATATATCGAAACAAATTGGTACCTGAGGAAAAAGGAAGAACTAGGAATATCCGAGTAGGAGGAAAAAATCGTCCAGTACCTTAAATTCCAATCCAAGGAAAAAAAGACCCAATCAAGTAACTAAGATAAAACAAAGTTTTCAATACGCTAAGTAGAGCACAAAATGAAAAAAAAAAATCCTAAAGAGCCAGGAACTACCTAACTAGGTTTCACCTAAATGGATCTTCAGGGTAAACTAGTTGATGAGGATAAGACAAGGAACCTATTTATTGATTAAAAGCCAACCACTAAAAACTAAAATTAGCATAATGCTTAAAGTTAGCACAAAAAAAAAAAAAAAAAAAAAAGAACAGAAAACTAGATAAAATCTACTTTATTCCAATAATCAAGATTTCTTATGCTTGCACCCGTTGAGGATTTCAGATCTTTGGTTTAGTAAAATATTTGGTTTGCTGAAAGTAGCAATAGCTAGCTTTTCCTCCATTCATAGTAAACAAAATTTATTACCAGCTTTATATTTATGACATTTTTTTATTATTTTCCATTTTAAGATTGGGTCTATTCCTTCTTCCTGTTTAATATTCCAAAAATGGTTAGACAGGCTAGTGCTGCATCTATAATTTTCATGTTTAAAGCTACGAATAGTACCATTTTTTAAAAATACCTTGGGTGGATCCCATATAAACTTATTTACTCTCCTTGCCAATACTAAGTTTGTTTCTTTGTATTTCAACCTTATGAACTACACATTCTTGTTGGCACCTACCCTTAAGTGGGCAGGCATCTTTATTTCTGTAGTTACATTTGGGGAATTGAGATTTTGTTTGTTTTTAATTTTTTTCACGTTATATTTATTAATCAAATTAGCTGTATTAGGCATACAACTGTAGCTTAATTTGATAGAATTTCTATTGAAAATTTTGTACAGTATGTTAGATGGGGGGAATTCTTTCTTAATCGTCTAAAAATACTTTACTTATTTTGGTTGTTACAGCTAAGTTATATGGTGGGTTGAACCATAGTATCTTTCTAGCTCTATTTTTCCTCCTACCGTACATATTGGGGGAATTATCAGTATTCATATATGTTAATTTTGGTTTTTCAAATCTATTTCATAATTTTGTTTATTTTGGTTAAAAAATATTGGTATTGGATGAATTAGTAGATAATTTAAAACTAATACCATTTGGGATTAGTTTTAAGACATGTTTTGGGTGGTTGGAACCTACATCAATATAACAGGGTTTTTGATCATTCTTCCTAAATGGGGAAATAGTATTGTTGTGCAAGTCAAGTGTGATATCTAAGTAATCTGTTACTTTTAAATTGGTTTGTATTTCTAATTTGAATCCAAATTTATCGAACATCCAGTGTAATTTCTTACGAATATTATCTCGTTTTCTGGGGGTACAGTTATCTACTATAATTAAAGTGTCATCTCTATGGTTACTGGGGTCAATATACTCATTAAGGTTATTTAATAATAGACATCCTACTAATTCGCACAGTTCGGCTCCATCATACACTCCCAAAGGATTGTCAAAATTGCTGCTAGTGCCTTTCTTAATCCATAATGTGTCGTTATGGTATAATAACAACTTGCAACAATGCATAATTACATCAATTTTATCTTTAGGTACAGATATATATTCTTTAGCTAGGTTGAATGCTTCCGTAACTGTTTTTTTCCATGATTGATGGGTAGAACTCTTTTATATCATATTTTATAAATGAGCATTTGTTGTTTTTATTATAATTGTTAAACCATTTGATGCAGTCACTAGTACTGTGCCAATGATTAATGTTTAATGCTATTCTAAGTGTTTCACACATTTCTTGTAAAATAATTTTGTTAATTCTCCCCATTTGCATTTTACATTTAGGGTTACTGCAAAAGTTATTTTTATGATCTTTTAATATTATGAAACAATCTTTGATGTTGATTTTTTCCACTATTATCTAAATTAAATTTACTAGCTAATATACTAACTACCTTATTGAGTTCAGTTTCTATGTTTGCAGGAGCCTTTTTATAAACATCTAAAATATATATATATATATATATATATATATATATATATATGTATGCACCTGCAAACAAATATGATTAACCTGTTAAGCCCACTGTCTTGGTCTTCAGTACCTAATCACCATCATACTGGTATACTTGTAAAAGTTTGTACCTCAAAGCTCCAAAAAAGAAACAAAGAATTGTGTAGTATTACTTCATCCTCTTAGGAGTATGTTAAAGCTAATGGCTACACTATATTTACATATGTCTGCAAATAATTCAAAACAATTTTATGTCCATATGAACACAGATCAAGGTACCAATCAAGTTCTGTCACATGCAGACACTGTCACTGTTTCCTTTATGTAAAACGAGATTAGATAAGCAATCACAGTACATGCCGAGATAACCTAGCATAATCCACCCTACAATCTTGAACTAGCACTGGAAATGTTCTAGGTTCGTTCTCATGAGACATTCAGTGGCAATTTGTATATGGCTTAGAAAGTATCCCAGAAGCTTCCATAAAGCGAGTATAGATACCCTTATTTAGAGATAGAATGCCAAGAGTATAGAAGTAGGAAGAGGATTATGTTGAAGACAATTTACTGTATTTGTCTTTGGTATGCTTTATGCATTTCTATTATTAAATCTGTTGCAATGAAGCACATTTTCTTTAAAATTTTAGATGACTACTCAAACACATGTACCGTCTAATTATAACATTTATAGTACTTCAGTCAATCAGTCAGTTATGTGCCGTGTGTGATACACGCTTAGGCGATCATGTATCTTTCGATACATGACTGATGAGGCAGATTTTTTCCCCGCAGTAGGTTAACATTTCTTTCTGTAGTAGACCAGTTACCATCAAGGCAATAGAACCCAGTCTGTCCTGCTATTTATGCATTGCTGGAGGTAGAAGAAGAGGATTCATACCTTTCCCAAGGGGATTAGCATGTAAATGAATGTAATGGATTTGACTGAAATTCAATCTCAGCTCTCCAATTCCTCAATCCGAGCCACTATCCATTACTCCACTGTACCATCCTTATATGTATGTGTGAACACTGTAGACTCCTCCATGGAGCTATTTGTAGCTGCTGTGGCTTCTGTAAGAAGTAGGTTTTTATGGGATATAATTGCTGGTCTAATGCCCAACCAGTTTCAGATTCAGAGTTGTCTTTCACTGAGACTTGTTGCCAACCAAAGCTAAAGAACCCAGTCTGCCCTACTATTAACATATAGCTGTGGGAAGAAGAGATGTATTCATACATTACCAAGAGTATTGTACATGAAGCTCAGCTGGAAATTGAACTTCCCATGTCAATCCCACTTTCTATGCTGATAACTTTTATGCTAGGCACACATTTTTTTTGTGTGCATGTATATATATATATATATATATATGTGCAGCTTTGTATCAAGTTTTCCCAAATTTTTACTAAATTGCTTTATGTTAGAATTAAAATTGGTAAACTTTCCAAAGTTATCTTTTTTTTTTTTATTCCAGTTACTTTTGAATGTCACTGCAGTCATTATCAAGAATTATGTGCTTAGTCTTTATACTGTAATGGTAGTTGAAAGTACTTGTGTCACAAAAAATTAACTTTGAAAGTTTAGCAATTTTAATTCTTACATAAAGCAACTTAATTGGAGTTGGACAAACGGATACTGTTGTTCAACAGGACTTGTTTGAAAGAATACCACTCCTAAATACACTTTATATATATATATATATATATATATATATATATATATATATATATATATATATATATATATATATTTAACACAACTACAAAACCTCCATCTACCTAACATATGTAGATGATATTCTGAACTTAATTCAAAACATAAATGGAATAGATAAACTACAGGGAAACTTTAAAAAAAACTTTGTTCTTAGCTTCACATATGAACATAACAATAACATTTGTTCTTGATGTATTGATAGCCACTAATAATAATACCTCCCCTTATAAAAAAAAACATATAGCATAAATACGCGCATGCTAAACTATGAAATCAAATGTTGTGACTGTTACAAAACAGCTATTATAAAATATTTAATAAACCATATAAAAGTTAACTCTTCCAAAAAAAAATTTCTACACTCAATTAAAAACATTAAACAAACACTCATTAATAATGATTCTCCTAATTACATCACTGATGAACAATTTAAACAAGTCAATAGTAAAATTAACATAAATCAAAACGAACATAATACTTTTTCAAATAACCCTAAACAAACATCTATACTATAATCAAATGCATTTTAACTATAAACAAGACGAAAATATCCTAAAATATCTCATAAGTACTAATATATTCCTTGCTGATCTTAATAAAAAAAATAAAACTAATTATATGTGTTAGTAAATTTAACACAACCATCTTAATTATATGCAGTAACTCTTCTTCATCAACTAGTGTTTTGGAAAAGGTCAACATTGTATATCAGTTTAAATGCTCTTTGGGAGATTGTATCCCTGACAAGAAAGTAAGTACATATGCTGGTTTGACAACCACACCATTATTAAGACATCTTACACTCCATTTATCAGATACAAGTTCTATTGCACAAAATTTTAAGATACATTCACAATACAGGAAAATACTTGTTGACAACACCAATATACTACACCATGAAAACAAAACCTTCATATTCTTGAGGACCTCTATATTAAAAGCAACCAACCAACACTGAACAAAATTTATTATGTGTATAGTAGCAATCTTTTAAAATGTATTTGAGTTGACTAACATTTAACACCATTTTGTAATTTACCATGTCTGGTTATCACACTTGCACTAGGAATGATTGCTTACAAAACATCATAACCACAACAGTTAATTTTAAAATAATTATAGCAGAGCACATTCAAGGTGTTTGAAAAATCACTATTACAACAATTACAGGTATGTCAAGATTGTCTTTGCAATTCACCTCTGAGAATGATCTCAGTGGATATCAAAAGTACATGGGTTAAAAAAAAAAAAGTGGCACCTTCCTTAATGAATTTCAACTAAACATCAAGAAGATGATTAGAGAACTAGAAATGATTAGTATAAAAATAGACATAATATTATTTAATGAAAGATGCTTGAATGCCTATATATATATATATATATATATATATATATGTGTGTGTGTGTGTGTGTGTGTGTGTATATATATATATATATATATATATATACACACACACCCACTAAAACCACAACATTCTACACACACACAAAGAGACACACATACACATATACACAAAAATACACACACACACACACATATATATATATATATATATATATATATATATATATATATATATATATATATATATATATATATGCACACGCACACACACAAACATACATACATACATACATACAATGACGAGGAAAAAAAAATCAACCTTACACCAATAAAAAGGGCAGAAATTATTTTTTTTAAAAATTAGAATGAGAAAATAATCAGTCAATTACTGATGCCTCCTGAAGAGTGGACAGAGCCATTGCTAAAAGGTCCATCTACAAAAGTCTTGAGTCAGGGTGCTGAATATAACATCAGCTAAGTGACAAATTTCATATTTGTGTTAATCCTACACATATATAGACTAACAATACACAGGTATATGAATTTGACCTCCCAAAATTTGTTACATAGGATTAGTTTAAGTTAAGCCTTCAAATGAGATGTAAACCAGAAGCTAATCTTTCACCTACTTTAGCCACTCAATTATTTGTTTGTAAAATGCAGACAGCTTTTCAGACAATGACACTTGGTTTTTAACTTGCCATATATAAGTAAAGATAATCCTTAAAAATCCATTTTAGTCATAATTTATTTCATGAATATATTTATTTAAATATTCATCTCTTCAGACTGAAAATGAATTTTTAAGGATTATCTTTACTTACTATTGCTCTGTTACTTACATTGAGCACTCTTTGGATTAATGTCCTCCTAGCTTCGATCTGAAGGGATGAATATTCAAATAAATATATTCATGAAATAAATTATGACTGAATTGGATTTTTAAGGATTATCTTTACTTATTATTATATTGCTCTGTTACTTACATTGAGCTGTCTTTGGATTAATGTCCTCCTTGGAATTATCCTTACCAATTATCAATTGGTATTATATATATATATATATATGCATGTTATCCAGTTGTTTTGAAATAAAAAGCAGGCTTCAGGGAAATCCTGCTTTTACCTTCTATTCTCATTATCAAGATCAAATTTACTTACAAGTAAAATACTTCTAAAATCAGAAAAGCATTAACATGGAAATATGTAAAAAGAGGATTTAGTAGTATGCACAAAAATCATCCAGACAAGCAGATATATATTAAACTAGCAGTATAACCTGCCTTCGACCAGGTCTTTCATTACTGGGAATTTTTGCCATTCAATTGGAGCAGTTTAAGTTTAAAGTCAGCCCACCCGAAAATCAATATTAGTAACAATAATTGGGTGCAACTGAAGCACATCCCCAAAGCGAGGGGATGTTAACAATTTGAATGGGTGGGGGATGAAAAAGGGTTGTTTTTGCATTCTCAATCTTGCGAAGAAGGAATTTCCTCCATGGACCATCATAATAATAAAATACGATAATTTTTACTTATAATAAAATTTTTGTTTATATATTTTGAGAATCTTTTGCATTAGATTTTAACTCACTAAAGTAATTGTATGCTGTTTTTTACAGACATTAAATTTTCCCCTTTGATTTTTGTACAAAGTGTAAAAAATCAGTTTTTTGGATTTTTCACCTTCAAGTTTGTAATTTTTTCGAGCCAATCTGGACTCAAAACTGACACTGAAGAATTATCTATCAAACAAAAAAAATTTCATCGAAATCAGATGAAAACTGTGGAAATGCATAAACAATATCCGCATGCAAACATTTTGAGAAATATAGACACGGACAAAGACCTGCTCTGTGGTGCAACTGGCTGCATATTTCTGAGCAGTGGCAAACTTCATTCTTTAAAGTTTGGTAAAAATCAAGAGTTCAAAAGCTGATTTTCAAAGCAGGAAAGTATTTCCCACTTAAAGGACTGGCACAGCACAATATTCTTCCATTCCTTATTTCTTTTAATTAGTTTTCTGCAGTACCTAGTTAGGCTTAAAGCTCAGTATGAAGACACATATTCATACATAAAGAGAAATACACTTGCAAAGATATTTTCACATACTGGGAAAGGTTCATGTAAAAATCTGGACTCAAGATGAATATAAACGAAACAAGAATATGAAAAAAACACACAAAAAATGTTCACAATCAGATGATCGCCTAAGTATCAATACATGAATATATAAGCAAAAATATATGTATTTATATGAATAAATGTGTACATATCTGGACAAAAAAACCAATGCATATAATAAGCAAAAAAATAGAGAATTCCGTGTATATATTAACAGAGAGTCACTCATATGAAGATATTATCTCTGATACACACACACACACACACACACACACTATTCAAAACAGTCCCCACCCTACCAGACAAATACAAACAAATCCCTTCAGTTGATGCTAATGATATTTTGCCCTAAATTCTTAGAATCTCGACCTCTGAATGAATTGAGGTTTCCCATCATTGGTGGCCAGCTCTGTTTTGCTTAATCTATCTAAAGCCCATTTGGCTGCAAAATGCTTGCAAAAGCAAGATAGAGATAGAAAGAAAAGCAATTTACTGGGCCTCATCTGATAGCCAAGAAAATAGATAGGTAAAAGATATTGCAAGTATGAGATTTCAGGTTGGATATGAGAAAATTGGTATTATTAAGTCAGTTGATTTGGATCTATTTCCAAGAGCTGGAAGTTCATGGAAAAGAAAGCCAACATTTTTCTTTTCCCTTTTAAATTATGATCTTAAGGAATCGCAAACAAAACACAACATTTAATCTGGTTTATTTCATATTTATTCAACTTGATGGAATATAACCACAAAAAATAAAGACTTAATCTACTATGTGCTTTAAATTTTGTATTCAACAGTAAAAAAAAAAAAAAAAAAAAGACTCAAGTCATCACGTACTTATCCCAGTGTCCCTCTCACTTTTCAAAGCACTCTGCTGCAAAATCCTCTTTTTCATAATAAGCTGTTTCATTATGTTTTTCTTAATTCTCTCTATAGCCTGAAATATGCATTACAATACCAATTTTATATTTGGGTAAAATTAGAAGTCTCATGAAGATAAATCTGAACAGAGGGTATCTGTAACAGACTCAGATGATGCAATGTTTTGCCAAAAAAAAAAAAAAAGAAAAAAAAAGGCATCATTGTAAATGCAACCATCATACAATGATGTCTCACTGCCAAGTGAGTAACCTCATGAGAGAGTGTCTGTTCACACATGTGCAGTAATTTTCCCTCAGATTGGTTACTAAGTTACTGTAATAATGTGCAACTGGCTCTTGAAATATTGAAAAGGAATGGATACTCACTTTGTATTACAAGAATAATTTGTGATAAGAAGTTTAATAGACCAGACACTTCATACGTTCATAAATTTTGCACACAAAACTTTTAGTAGAAGTAGTAGAAATATTTTCTTCCCATATTCACAAATACTAATTTTCTATATAAACAACATAAAAACAAATAAATAGAATATCTGACAAGAAAATGCAAGAGATGAAATGAAAAATGTTCTAGTCAATGCTTCAGGTAAAAAATTCAAATATCTTATAATAATTGTGCATGCCCCTACACTCGTTAGTTCACATGACCATTGTGCCCTGCCAATACTTAATAAATAATGGATTATTCCATTTTGATCATTTGGTAAAAAACAAAAACTACTTGGTTTCAGTGTCAAAAAAGAAAGAAAGACGTGTTTAATGTCTTCTGCCAATACCTCATAAATAATAGACTGTACCATTTTGATTGTGTGGAATGACATGTCAAAGACACTACTTGGTAAGAAAGAAAGAAACAGAAGATAGAAGTTTTTAAAGTCTGTTTCAATAAAATGGAAAAAGTTGTCAATTTCAAGTCTTTTCATTTGTACCCACTTCTTAAAATAACAACCAGCATTCCTATTTATGATTGTTGTTGCAATATTTTAAAGTTGTTAAGCTCAAATATTTAACAATGCAATAGAGGAATTTCTATGGAAATTTTATTGTTATAGAACTCGCCATGGGATTATTCAATCATTAACTGAAGAATTAAGATCCATTAGAAATTTTAAATAGGAAACAGTGAAATTTTCATAGGTTAAAACTAGTTACTATTAATACTACTAGTGTATATAAACAAAGATGGTCAAAGAATAACAGTCTAAGAGTTCTGATAAGTACTAGTCAAAAATTGGTAATAGTTATCAATGTTTCATCTACTAAATTCAACTAATATAAATATGCTCATATGGAGGCAAATTTAAAAAAAAAAAAAGATTGTTATTTTGCAATAGTTTCTCTGTGTTCCATAGGTAAGAAGAGAGTTCTACTCAAACAGCTTTTGCCCAAGAAGTGCCACTTTGTAGAATAGACTCCTATGTTGGTTTTTTCATCAACATTTTAATCTTGACCTCATCAAGTCAAGAATCAGTTGTTATTTATACTCATAATTACTTCATACAACCTTCTCTTTCATTCATATCACACACCTCATATATCATTATCATTTTTACTGTAATCCTCTACTTTGAGAGGCTCTCCAGCCTTGTACTGAGTGAAATTTATTAAAAATGGAGTAATTGATTTCCGAGGCATATTTAACAGCAGAAATCTGTGACATCTAGTTTGATGTTACTGGTGTCACATTGAAAATTTTGAAATCTCTTTAGTTAAAATGTTTATTTTTCAAGTGATTTTTTCATAGGAAGAAGATAAAAAAATGAAAATTTGTGATTTTATTGAAATTATTTTCAGGATCATACAAAACAGATAGCAAAATAAATAAAATCAATATTAAATTCATGATGAATCTTATATGATCTGCTTTCTGCACTAGTATACCTCAACTTTTAGAATTTGAAGGCCATTAAGTTCATGCAATGACTGTGGGTAACTATGACATTTGGTTGGGAATTTAAGAGTCTATCCAAAGAAACACAACCAGATCTTGGCAGTTCCCCCCTTGAAGCTAGTAGGAAGAAAAACAAATCTCTTCAACTAACCAATAAAAGTGCAATTCTTTACAAAAAGTAAAAATGACAGAAATAGGATTTGACTTCAAAAATAAATGAATGTTGCTTGATAGTTCTGCAGATTGTCAAGTCCAATTTTTATTTCAAACTAAAATTGCTTTAACTGACCAAAAGTCTGACATTAATATCTGGTCGGTTAATTTTAAAACACTGCATCTAATTCTGCACTTATAGTTCCATGCAAAGGCAACATCCAATGAATCTATAAGGGAAACTAAAAATTAAATTATACAAGTAAACAGTAATATGGCTTCATAGCTATTTCAACACTGAAATAGCTAAGGTTGCAAGGAAGGAATAACTCAGACAAAAAAATGTTGCAAAAAACCAAAACAAGGCAAAAATTATATGCAACTGATTGTAGCAGTCTGATTTTAAGCAACACAATCAAAATTCAGCCAATGCAGTCTGTTTTTTTTTTGTTTTGTTTATGGAGGATAAATAATGACTGAACCTAGACTTTTAGAAGTTAAGATTGCAGTGTTTTGGGAAATAAAATTTTCAACAAAATAGTTTCAAAAGAGTGCTTTTATTTAAATAAAATAGTTGTTCCGATACTAGGATATATGGCTGGAGTATCTCCAATTTGTGTGTATATCACTAGAAGTAATAATCATGTTTCATCCTGAAAGTATTCTTCATCTCATCATCCAATGAAAACTTTGCTGAGAGCACGACTGCAAATGCATTTCAATATATATACATATAAGGATCTGAAAAGTTCTCATGTTTAGTCATGTGGCCAGATTTAAAATCTTTTGAGAATATATGAGATGGATCAATAACTTCATATCCTGATACATAATCATAATTTAAGTTTTGATCTCAAATTATCACTCAATTTTATTTGATCTATGTCGTTAATATTTATTTCTGCACTTGGTTAAGTGCATTGACAAGGAAAGAGATTATGTGGAAAAATATTTGTCATATAAAATACTATTTTGATCAACAGATTATGGAATTATTGATGCACCTACATAAACTGAGTGAGGATTTCACACATTTTAATAAAAATGTGATCAAAGATAGATATGTATGATTAACTGTTTAGTTTTTTTAATGGCTTATCACCCCTTTTGTGACATATTTTTAGACTGTGAGAATCTTGGTGGAGATAATAATAATTTTCTAACATAAATCCTTCTAGTTAACATATGGGTTAAATAGCAGGACTTGGGGAAATGAGAGGAATTCATACCTCTCTCAAGAGTAATGAACCCAACCAGAACTCAAACTCAGCTCTTACACCACCTGCACATCCACGCTTCTGGTATTCCCAGAAAGTTACCCATCTAGGTACTGACCAGGCTTGACGTTGTTTAACTTCAGTGATCAGAGGAGAAACAGTGTTTCAACATATGACCATAAGCCTAGATATGTGGGTCTATAAATGTCTTATGTCTTATAAATGCATATATATGTTAACATTTTTACATGTCTATTGGTATGTATACCTCATCTTCATTGTTATGCATGTGTAAGAATATACATAATTTATACAGCAATGTGTGTTTGTGTGTGTGTGTGTGTGTATGAAAGTTTTTGAATTTTCTACTCATTCTCTGACAGAGTGACCCTTACAATTTAATCCTTTTTTTTGTTTCTTTTTAACACATTATTTTTATTTTCTCTTCTACTCTCTTCTTTCCTCTTCCTTCATTCTTTACATCTACTTCCTTTGCCTCTCATGAGTCTTACTCACATTACCAATAATGATTTTCTCCATCCTTCTCTTCCCTCTTAAGGAGAGTCAAAGTGAGCAACATCCCACAATCACCTCAACAAGCAACTGCCAAAATCTGAAGAAGCCTTCAAGACATCAACAGCCTAACATTATTCATAATCTTAAGTGTTCTTTAATTTTTGGAGAGAGACCTTCACCCCTTTCAAAATCATGAAAATGAAGAAGATCAAGTTGGAAAAAGGGCAAACAAAGAATTTGCTGATGAGAAAGAATGAAAAGAAAAACTGTAAACAAGGCAAGAAACAAAAACACAATTCCAATGTTTAGTCATGTGGCCAGCTAAATTTCATTAATTTAACTGTCAAAAGAAATAACTTCTTCAATGTTACTCACTGTTACATAATAGATGTGTTACACAAGAGTTTAAAATACAAGTTGTTTACCATGACAATCAACTTTGAAATTCCTTTAATAATGTTGCCTCAGAACTTACAGTCATTATAAAGCAAAAGAGGCTGGCACACATTTTCAATACAAATTAAAGATGAGAAAGTTTAATTAATGATTAAGTTTTCATGAATAAAGTTTTCATTACAAACAAAATGCTTCTTTAAATTAGTTAATAATAAATTTAATGATATCTGCAATTATGAATTATTTTTTTAAAATGCCATGTCCTTTCACATAGGTGGTCAATTATTTATCTTATGAATTCTCATAACTTTCTGAGAAAGACCATGCCTCCCAAACCTTAAGAGTCTAGTCTACTCTGCTATTTACTTCATAGATGTGTCAAAGACAGATGGATTCAAGCCTTTCCTAATGACATTTGTGTGAAAGTGAACAAAAGAGATGAGGCAGCAATTTGAACTAGCCTCTTGATTCCACTTGCCATGAAAATGACCATTATGTTACCTTCACATTCAATTCTTGAGTTATATTTTTGTAAAAATACACTATTAGGCAACAACTTATTTATTACAGGACACATTAAATTTCTTAATGAAAGAATCTGCCAAAAACAATAACAAATATTTAAGGAACATGAGACATAGATATATACAACCTAATGACAAAAACAAATTAATCTCAATACTTATAGCAAAAACCTTCAACAAAATCACCACCAATAACACAAAAAAAAAGCAAACTTCAATAACTCAATGTTGTCTATGAATGTGTTTATCCACTTGGAGAATGTTACCCTAATAATAATTCAAACAACACATAAATTGGTTACACAAGAACAACATTATCATACTGATTAACAAGTCATTTAGCTGATTTTATATATATATATATATATATATATATATATATATATATATATAACGTCATCCACAGACAGACTGTTTCGCTGTTTCACAGCTCATCAGTGTGGCTAGACATCCGGTTGCCTCTAGCTTTCACCTTCATTCATTTATATATATATATATATAAAAATGAATGAAGGTGAATTTAGGTAGCAACTATTCTTTCAAACAAGTTCAGTTATTATTATTTCAATTCATCTTCCAACTGAAATTTATTTTAATGAATCATATTAGCTGAATATTTTTTACATTCATTTCAGGTAAAATACAGGATTTAAAAATTACGAAGTATTATTAAATTCATCCAATTGTGAATTCAAAATTGATTAAAATTAAGGAAAACACGTTTTACTTTGATCTAATACAATGGATTAGAATCTCTAAATCTGCAATGTAAAACTGAAATTTGATTGGCTGATGGTGTCATGTGACTTGCTACCAACAGTAATTACACTGCAAACAATACCATAAAAGCAACTGTCAATAACACAGATATCTGCTGATGAATTTTAAAGCTTTTGTAATTGTTTAAAGAAAAAGGTGAAAAAGCAATCAAAATGCACACACTCTATATATCAAACATGCATACGTATGACGAGATGCTGAAAAGTTCTTGGCCTAACTAAGAAGAGATTCCAAAACAAATTCTAATGTTTAGTCATTTGTTCAAATTCTGGGAAGTGGGTTGGGTTGAGAACTCCTCAACACCTCCTATGTATAGAGTGCAATGGATAAACTGCCATCTAAATTATGCAAGAATGAAAGTAACAGTGACATCTCGTTTTAACAAATATATTTACCTAAACTGCACAAAAATATCTTGGAATACTAAAAGAGTAAATTTATTCAATAAAATCACCATCACCTTCAACCACAACCTCCAGACAACTTTGAAATATCCTGCATCTCTTCTGGATGTTCTCCATGTTTAAGGTTGGTGAATGCTACCATAATCCTTGCCTTCAGTTCATCTTTGGTGTTACAAGGAGTTTCTCACTGAACTTGCAGTCTGGGAAGTTAGATGGCCAGATGTAAGGGATGATGTGGTTGCAGAAATTGTCTGAAAGCCATGACTGATTTTTTCTGCTTGTGTGGCATAATGCAGAGTCCTGTTGTTAGTCTTTCAGCAACTACTCTTTTAACCCAGGGCAACGATATAGGCCTCCATGTTGAGTTTGAGGCCCTCATCAACAAATTCAGGAGTTCTTTTCTTCAGAACAATCAGTGTGAGTTTTTCGATCTATTGTAGCTTCATAATCACCATTAGACTCGTCCAACTTTTTCTGAATCCTCTGCACTGTCCTCAGATTGACACCCAAACACTCTGAAATGTTCATATTGTAGCTTCAGGCACGAATTCCAAGCAGTACAGCATACCATTTCCAAATTTCTAGCAGAAGCAATTGTGTCATGGTGCTCTTTTTCTCACAGATGGTTCCCAACTGACCCTACTATATATTGCAGTTGACAAAATCAAAAACAAACAACATGCATATGCAAAATTAAAAATATAAAATGGCGACAATTTACCCATTGCATCCTGGACTTAGGCATCAACAATTTGTTCAGTTGTTGATAATGGCTAGAGGTGGTCCAAAGTACTCTCAAACATCACAAACATATGACTGTTTCTCCATAAATTTAATATACTTATGCAAAGTGAAAAATATTCAAGAATTTAAACAAACTGACCCTGATGATTGAGTTCAATTAAACTTGTTTGAAAATATACTTAATAGCCACTTAAGTACACATAAATAAATGCTTTCATGCTGATTTGTAATCACAGTCAATGACACAGCAGAAATTTAATGGACATAACCATTTACGCATGGTCATGACAACCTGTTGAATTTCATTTCATGCCTTAGTATAGTAAAAAATTATTAAGTAACTTTGAACACAGCAAGGTCATTGGTGCCATTTGGCTAGGTCTGGGTATTTGAAAAACTGCTGATTTACTTGTATTTTCAGGCACAACCACCTTTAGAGTTTAGAGAGATAGTCAGAATAAGAAAAAAATTACAGGGCATGGCATTTCTGTGGGTGGAAATTTCTTACTGATGTAAGAGATTACCAAAGAAGATGGCCAAAGATGACCAAACAATAACTCAAACAAACACAGTTTACAATGGGGGGGGGTATACAGAAGTGCATCTCTGAAAAAACAAGTTAAGCCTTGAAGCAGATAGGCTACAGCAACAAAAGACTACACTGGGTGCCCCGCCTGTCTGATAAGAACAAGAGACTGAGGCTAAAATTTGATAAGATTCATAAAAATTAGAAAATTGGAAAAATTCTGATGAGTATCAATTTCTGCTGCAACACGAGGCCAGAGTTCAGCCTGAACAACATGAAAGTATAGATCCAACCTGCCTTGTAGCAATGGTTCAGGCTGGTGGTGGTGTAATGGTATGGGGAATATTCGTAGCAGATTCGTTCATGGAATATAGATATAAGTTTTCTATGTTAAAATGGTCCTCAAGGTCACTAGATTTCAATCCCATAAAGCACCTTTAGGATGTGGTGGTAAGGTAGATTCAAATCCTGAATCTTCAGCCAGTATGCACCAAGATTCAAGAGTACTTCTAGAACATCATAGAATTCATGCCAAGAAGAACTGAAATGGATCTAAGGGTTAAAAGAGCCCAGGCCAGTAATACAAGAGTATATTTAATAAAATGAATGTATCTTCATTTATGCATGTTTCCTTGAAACCCAATGAAAGTTCTTTATTTAACATTTTTTTATTTAATTTTCTTACAGTAGAGACCATTTTTCTGATTTCCAGGGAGAATTTGAACATAAATTTTCTAATGTCTTCTTAGAGCTTTCAGCTTTCACAAGTCATTACCAAAGAGTTTCCTTTTTGTGCAATAAGGATAATAGCTTATGAAAGTCAAAAGTATTCAGAAGATATTGGACTAAATTTTCAAATTTAAACTGGAAACCAGAAAATTTGCTTGAACCATGGAAAAATTAAGAAAGAATTTTCACTAGTCTTCAACCAAGTGTGCATATATAAAAAATTGCTGCCTATATATATATATATATATATATATATATATATATATAATAGCTGGCCACTCGTATTCAAGGATACCCGTCTACTAAGGTGGCTAGCCAATCCCTATTGCAGACTCTCGCTCAGTCACATATGTGTTTGTTCAACTGCTTTATACTGCAAATATGCTGAGCAGACCTTAGTTACAGTTTCTGAGAGAACTGTTATCTAGAATGATCAATAATCTGAACAACACCAGTACACTCAAGCACAGCTATCAACAGCCCCAAGTGTTCCATCCACCCAATTTCACTCACAAGGTTTGGGTCTATTTGTGGTATGGTTTTCAGGCACTTTCCAAAGGTGCCGCATGCTGCTACACTTTTTGGAAGAGCCAAATAACAAAAATTAGTGCAGAGTATACCACAAGGTCTCCAAATGCCCCTCTTGTCCTTCTCCTAGAACCCAGTCTGTGGTGACACACACACACACTTTATATATATATATATATATATATATATATATATATACAAACACACACACAAATGAAGACAGTGAGAGAGATAAATACATTAGTTAGCTAAATAAGGCTGAAAGAGAACCGGCTTTATCTTAAAAAAGCATGCAAATTATTAAATATCTGGCACAATAAATAATGCAAACAAAATTATAAACCAAGGAAAAGGAGGAAGGGAACTAAAGATGAAAAAAAATCAAGTGAGCTCTACCTTACCCAACTCTTAAACCATTGATTTTATTATTATTATTATTATTATTATTAAAAACTTAAATCAATATGGAAGTGACAAAGATACAGAAATCAATCGGCCTATCTAAATGGGTAGGGGGAATAAAAGCAAATCCACCCTAAAAAAAAAATTAAAAAACCTCCTATTGTTCCTTCCCACTCCTGCAACTTTCAACAATAAGAAGCTTTGAGATAGAGAATGTTCCAAGTTGAATCTCTTGCCAGTTCCACATCATATGAGAGCAATGCACCAGCTGCAGTCATGCACGGTTGCCTTTGTCATTATAACAAACCAACAGATGCTTTGTCAGGAGATATTTTTCAACAGTTATAAGCCATTTCGACAGAACTAATGCATTCATTTTAATAAAAGCTCCCTTCAAATGAAATTTATGCTAAACTTGACTTAAACTTAAGTTTCAGTCCAGTTCAGCTGAGCAAATGACCAAAAAATATTAGTTATCCTCAAAGACATGATGTATTTTTTTTACTAGACTATATTGTAAAATATAACATCATCATTTTTTAAAATGATGAAAAATCCGCCATTTTCAAAAAAAAAAAAAAAAAAAAAAATTAATTCCAAGACTACTGAAACACATCCATCACCAGATAGAGATCTCAAAGATTTAATGGAATCTAGATCCACGTTCGGATTACATGAGTGTAAGGTAGTTGATATTTATTTTGAACTCCTTGAGATTGATTAGACTGGAGAAAGCCAGCTTTAGGAATGGTTTTGACATATTGGTTGAGCGACAAGGTTAGGACATGCTGCTGTGTCATCTTAAAAGCTGAAGTTTTGACATTTTATCAGAGGTTAATGCAGCAAGGTGAACATGACAATTGTTGCATGGTGGAAGAAATGAACAAGTCATAGAAAACATTGATGATTTAAAAACAAGAAAAAACAGTGAGCAGGACAGTGATTCAAGCTGTTATTTTTTAAATAAACAGTAGACCTGATAATTGCTTAAGGCTTCTATGTCCACAGTGTATATGTGTATATGTATACTGGTTGGGTGCTTGTTTCGAAGTACACTCATCAGCTTGGGTGGCTAACTAATCCCTATTGCGGGTGTCCACTCAGGCACCTTTGTTGATTTGTTTTTTACAGCTTATCAACTTTATAGATTATTTAATGCCAGAAAATATTTTTAGATTCTAATAACTTTTCTTTGAGGGGGGGGCAGATATTGATGATTTAGTGATAAAAATCTTAATAATTAACCCATAGCTGGAGGGAGAAAAGGTGAATTTATACCTTTCGCAGGGGTATTTGCACGTAAATACATATAACAAAACCCAACTTGAACTGGAACTTGGCTCTCTGATAAACAATTCTGAGCCATTATCCATTACCCCACCTGCACATCCAAGTTTACAGTATCTGATATTCCCAAATGGCCAGGCACTTTTGTGTTTCATCAACACCTATGAAACTAACCTATGGTTTATACTGCAACTATGTGGAGCAGACCTTAGTTACAGTTTCTCAGAGAGAGTATATAATTTGATGTGTTCAATAGGTGAACAAGGCCATTACACTCAAATCGTCAGTCATAATAACTTGTAACGTCATGCTAGCACAATCATCCATGACTTCTGAAAAGTTTAATTTACCCAGTTTTATTCACATGGTCTGGTTTTCAAGCATTTCCCAACAGTGCTGCACACAAGGATCATCAACTCAGGCTTCTATTATCAAGAAGTCAAGTTCTTGATAGACTGAACATGATGTGATTTGAACCAGGGTCTCATAATCCAAATGCTAATGTTTTAAACACTTGGCCACACATCCTTGTAAAACAATTTGGAAAGTGTTTTTGATTTATTTTGACACTGAACCAATGTCATCAGAAAAATAATTTTATTTCACAACAAAACGCAATTCATATAAAGCATCTGAACTCTTTTTACTTTAACTGTAACTGTCTCATTACAGAAATTAGTTTTTAATTAAAAAGTAGAATTAGAAATTAGACTGTATGTATGGTGTGTAAATAAGCTCAAAGTGTAATTGTGAAAAAAAAAAGCATTAACTTTACATGGATATGATTTAAACATATTTTCCTTCTTTGTCAATGTCTTTAATTTAGTGATGATTATTAATCCCATGAATCAAACATAATTAAATGGAAATTTCACATCAAAATTCAGCTAAGATCTATGTATTTGTCAAGCAGCAAAGCTACTGATGCAACTTCATATATACAGAATGCCATCTAAATCCCCAGATTTCAACCCACTTGATTATTATGTGTGCATTGCAGTTGAGCAATAGACCAACCAAACTCCTTGTAACACCAAAGATGAAATGAAGGCAAGTATTATGGCAGCATTCACCAATTAAAACAAGTGGACTGTCCAGGAATATTGCAGGAGATTCTGAAATCATCTAGATAATTTACATAAATCAGTCCAAGTTAGATTATCCATCAACTCCAGCAATAAGCAAATATTTGATAAGTCTAAAACTAAATATATAAAGGCTTCAGAAATAAGCAATCATAAAGTAAATTTAGAGTCTTTACAAATAAACAAAGTAGTTGAAAATAAGCAGAAACACTGTAAACACAACATTATATGGTTTAATCCACATTTTAACCATAATGTTCAAACCGATATTGGAATAATAACCATTCACCAAAACTAAAAAAGATTTTAACAAAAATAATGTTAAGATAGCTGCATTAATAACAGAGACCCATCCATCAGCCATCATAACAACCTTATATTAAATAAACATATTTCCAACAAAGAAAATATAAATGCTTCTAAAAATAAATGCAACTGTCGAAAAAATTATGACTGATAATATTGTATACCAAGCAAGCATATGTTCCGGTAGTGATGTTCAATTTTCCTTGGAAATTTTGTTTTTACCATCATCTCTACGTAATATAAAATACAGAAACAGCACTGCCCTCTCTAGATACTTATGGCAATTCTCCTTTCATCAACTGGAATATTATAGCAAGAGCCAAATTACAAAAAAAGGAAACAAATGTAACTTTTGCTTTGTTGAAAAACTGGTTAGCTTAAATCACAAAAAAATATATATATTATATATATATATATATATATATATATATATATATATATATATATACTGTAGTAAAAAAATCTTTGAACTTATTGTCACAATCAATGCCTGCAATTAGTTTCTTCTCTCTCATCTGCAACCCAGTTTAACACAGCAATCAACCATCTTTTTTTCTCACTGCCTTGTTGCATCGTTCTTCCTGTTTTCATGTATCATTTACAGCCAAAATTTTCATATGCGCAAAGACAATCTCACGAGAGAGTCTCTTACTCCAAGATCTATTTTAAATATGTGACCCGCAAAGCTGTCATTTCTTTCTCCTTTGGACAGTTTACATTGCGAGGCACGTTCAAATCTTTGCTTGCACTGAAGGCAAGTTATTTTATTCTTGATTTTATTCTAGCATTGCAGAAAACCCATGCAACCCTGGGGTCTCTTTGCCCTCTGTAGTAGTTCAAATGCAGTCAACTAGTTTGTGCATCTAAACACATTGGACACCAGAAATTTAATATTTAAATTGACACTTAAGCATCTTTACAACTTCAGTTTTTGTTCTCATGTATAGAATTATAACCAACTATTGTTGCATTTTTGTTCCCTCTACTTATATATATTCCATCATAAAAATGTTATGTATAATGAAAAAACAATTTTACAAGAAAGCTTACGACCATTGTATCAATAACATCAATTAATGTTGAGACCAGGGAAATTGCAATAGCTTTAAAAATTAATGACAGAACGGAGAAAAATCAAACAATGGATCCTTTCTGCACACTAAAAAACTGCAAGGCAGGACTAAGTATAGGCTACTGAGTCCATTGAAGACAGAAGTGGGAAAATTATCAAAATGATTATCAAGGAAATGTGTGATGAACTTAGGATAGTGACTAAGGTAAACCTGTGGCAATGTACTGGTGAATGCATTATATGGTTAAAAAATATACAAAACCAAAGAGGAAGTACATTCTTAAAATATGGTATTAAGGACTTCTATTCTTTTATATCATGTGAAACACTAGATAAAGCCATAAACTTCTCCAACAAATATATGAACATCTCGGATCAGCAGGTACAGATTATTAAACACTGCAGCAAGTCCATATCATAATAACAATGTGTGGGAGAAAAAAGGATCCAAGGAAAGATGTGAACTTTGACATTCCAATGGGTTTGTTTGATTTGGCTTGAAGCTTGTGAGCCTGTGGGATTGTTCATATTGCATAAACTGAGCAAAATAATAGATACAGAAGATAACAGACTATACAGAGAAGATAACCTTATATTTATTGAAAACAGCACCAGCAGAAAAATTGTTAAAATCAGAAAAAATTCTTTCAATTTTTTCAAGCTTTGGGATTTAATATCACTGTCGATACATGTTTGAAAACTGCTGAATATCTTGATGCAAAATTAAACTTTAATAACGGAATAGGTGAACAATGTAAGAAAAGAAATTGCAAATTAAGACATGTTAACATTAAATCAAATCACCTCAGGCACACATTATTGAGAAGATAACGATAAGCAATGAACATAGGTTATCACACAACTCATCTTCTGAGCATATTTTTGAAAATATTAAACACAATTATCATTACAGGTAGAGCTGCTATAAGATATTAAAATACTAAAGATTTTGACATATACAGAAGTAAAAAAAAAAAATGATTGATCATTTTGTTTAATATGTAAAAACTGAAATTGGACAGAAATTCTTCATTATATGAAACAACCACTTTTCGGCAAATAGTCTATTCTATAACATTTTTAATAAGAATACTGTAAAAATTGATTCTAGTACAATGCCCAATATGGAGATGACTAAGGCTCATAACCAGAGTGTTGAAAGGTAAATCTACAAATAAAACAGAAACCTGTAATTGTAGAAAAAGTGAAAACTGCCCCTTAGATGGGCAATGTTTAACTGACAAGAAATCTGGGTAAAAGGACTCCCTACAATGAATTATACTTGTTCAACCAAGGTAATGTTTAAAAGGAGATACAGCAATCATGCAATATAATTCAGATTGAGTAGGTATTGCAAAAGCATTGCTCTGTTTAGATATATTTGGAAAATAAAAGACGAGCTGATCTCCTAACCAAAAATAAGAGGGAATATAATAAGGAAAAGTAAGAGCGATATAGAGGGGGGAGATAAATTTTAGAGATTGTGCCAGGAGGAAAAGCTGCCAATCTTTATGCTTCCAAACACAGACTCCCTATTACATAAGAGGGCAGAAATTATGAAGATATGTTTGCATGCAAAAAACTATTTAATAGCTAATATTGAACTCAGATGACAGTAAGATCTGGTGGGGAGGAAAAAAGAAACAACAAGTTTGCCATATTTAAGAGGTAAACCATGAGCAAAACAAGATAAAGATTGTATAGTTCCAGTATAAAACACATGCTGCCTCTGTGTTGAAGAAACACAAATGTGCCTGATCAAGCATCTGCAACAGGGATTAACTAGCCAACTTAGCAAATGGGTATATTCAGAAACAAGTAGCCAGCCATTTTATGTATGTATGTATGTATGTATGTATATACAGTAAAAAAAAAAAGGTTAAAGATATGTAAATGGAGAAAATATATGTGCACAGATAAACCTGTGCACAAATACATATAATCTATGCAATAAAACGAGATAAATAAAAGTATGATAGAGGCGGAGATAATCATCATGTCCACGAATGCATACCCATGCAAATTAAAGCAAGAGCTACAGATTGTTGAAAACAACCTGAATGAACTTCTGAACTTTGCAAGCTGGAACCAGCAAAAGCTGCACAAAAAAAAAGGGTGGTTGCTGGGCGAGGGCTGAACGAGGAAAGGCTTCTCACAAAAACCAGCAAAACTTATCCAAGATTGATTGCTTTTCAAAATATCACATCCACCAACCTTGCATTTTCTCCACAATCCCCAATCTCCGCCTTGATGATTCTTCTTCTTCTTCTTCTTCTTCTCTACATCTATTCTATCAGGCAAACATTCTTCTCTCATTGTTTCCCATGCGTACAGACAAGTAGCACCAATAAGAGGATTCGGGTGAGCCTCCTTTTTTGGTGTCTGTATGCTTACAAGCAGCTGGATAGGCAGAAATCAGGGATGGGGAAATCAACTCACGTCATGTGCTGAAAAGTTTCACAAGTCAGTCAAGCTTAAAGAAACAAGCCTCTTGCTTTTTCGATTTTTTGGCTATATTTTCTTAAGGTGATGATGGTGATAATATTAATAATAAAAATGTTGATGACAAAAAACAGTGATAAGAATAATAATATCATTGATGATGATGATGGTGATGCCAATGATTACAATGACAGACCTGATGCTCATGACAGTGTTAGAAATAGTATGAATCTATCCAGCAAGTGATCAATTTATATCTTATTTTTTATCTATATTCTCAGTTTATATATATATATATATATATATATATATATATATAGATAGATAGATAGATAGATAGATAGATAGATAGATATGGATATATTGCAATAAAATAACATATCGCACATATAGTGCAGGTGTTAATGAAAAGGAGGTGTGAGATAGAGTGTATATATATATATATATATATATATATCACACACATATAGATATAAAAAGGAATGTAGATGAACACACACACATATATATATATATATATATGAAAGTCACTGCTTTCACAATGAAATTACTATTAACCAACCAAGTTGACAAATTTTCAGGATGTAGTTAAATTAATACCATTTTTATAATGAAAATATTGATAACAAAACCTAACATAATGTATCTATAGTCAATAGTAAGCAGCATAGATTGTAAATAAATGACAATATATGGTAGGTTTTTTTTAGCCAGTTATCTATGTGGTATAATTATATGGTAGATACCACAGACAATTTTTCCAAATAAAAGGGGTTATGAGTTCCACATCTTGTCAGAGACCTATTTTTTACTTCTAGTCACATGTTGTTTATTAAGAATCATAGATGACAGACTTACAGTTGCAATAAAATTAATATATACAAGTTAAATGAAATAAAGGCATATTAAATACAATGTGGTGCAGATAAAATTAATGCATTATAAAAACAGTATTTTTTATATAACAAATTAATATATTTTAATGAAACTTTATACACAGGCACATATATAATGTAAAAATAATCACTTAATGTGACCACCATCAGCAGCTACTACTTTTTCCAGGAGGAAGCAGAAGCTGGAAAAGGCCTTAGCAACATGTCCATTTTGGCCATGTTATCCCTGATGGCTGCCTTAAGAGCCTCCTTGGTGTTGTAGAGCCTGCTATTCACCTCACTCTCCAAGATGCCACACACAAAATAGTCGAGAGGATGGTAGTCTGGTAATGAGGTGGGGGGCATAAATAGGGGGCGACCAATAGTGTGGTGATCAAGTGACACCTCTTGAGCACATAAGATTTGTAATTCAAGTCTCAATTTTTCTCATGCTTTTGCTGGTGCTGGGGTTCTCCTTGACAACCTTGGAAACAAACTCAGGTATCCTGATGGCACCAGAGCACTTCTTATAAGTCTTGCATTCCGGCCTGAAATTATCCTTGTTTTCTGAAGCCCTATAGGCCTTTGCAAGTTCGTAGACCACAGTTTTGGGATATTTAAACCATTCAATGATTTCTTTGTGGCAGGTGCAAAGGCTCTCCACAACAGCAACTTGATAATCGTATTCTGAAGAGATGTCGATTACTAAGCACATAGGGCATCAATGGCTAGACAGTTACTGAGGTGTAGTACTTTCTAATGGTGCTCTTGAAACCTCACCATGCTGTGATGCCACTGTGTTGTTGCCACGTAAAAAATTCTGTGCCAAACATGTAGTTTTCCATCCAGCTCACTTTTCAGTGCATTACCATGCAGTAGAATCTGAGAGGAGAAATCTCTTGTTGGTCAGGCCAAGAACTTTCTCCTAGCTTTTGTTTTTACTCAATAGTAGTTCAGTAGTTATGGAAAAGTGCTTTGTTCAAATTCTCAATCAGCATCTCTTTTCTTTATCAGTCATTTTGGTATGCGAGGAACAAGAGAAATTGTTAAAAGTGCACAGATTGATGTACTTCCCAAAGACATGGTGCAAAGTGAACAGAGTGTCAGACTGAGTTTGAAATCATGTGTTCTAGTCTTATTCTGTTAACTAATTCTAGACACATTCTGTCTTTGGAAGAAATTCATAGACAAATATTCCTTTCCAATTACTTCATACATAACATTATTTTGGATAAAGATTTGCCTCCTTTGCTTAATGTTTGTTCATTTTATTTCTTCCACATTTCCCTGCCTACTCTCCATATTGTAAAGTATCTACTTTTCATTGCTCCGAACAAATTGTTTCAAACATGGAATACTTCAATACAGTCCAGTAGTTTTTTTTGTTTTTTTTTAAACTTATATGGAAATCATACACACTTCAATGTGTGACTAACATAACCAAACTGGTGAAAATTGTTTTCAACAGGATTTGAATATTTTGAGAATGTATCTCCTGCATTGCATAATGCAAATAATTCTGCATTATTAACCATAACTGGTCTACCCAACTGTCGTTTAGCAAGAAATCTTCAGCATCAAAGTTTATAAACTCCTTTCAGTACATTTGATTCTTCACAGAAACTTCACTAGAAACTGCTCAAAGCATTTTTTTCATTTAAATTACATTTTCACCTTTCTTAAAATAACAAAAACATTATATGCTGTAAATATTGATTCATTTTCTTCCATCTTCAATGTTAGAACCAATAAACAAAAATAGACCAATTTCAATAAATTAAAAAAACAAACACTGACAGCTGTCACAATACAATAAATAGCAATCTTCTTTAATGTAGTTAAATAGTGTTAATGTTATCCAGTAATAAAAACTAAGTTTTTTGACCAATCGTCAAGGATTCTATGGCCAAAGTGTTGAAGACAACCCCATAAAAAACAAGCTCTCCAAGAGTTCCAATCTCATTGAAAGAAAATTTCTATATTTTTTAATTAAACATTGCTTGCTTGCATAACCAGTTTATGGATTTAGAGTATGGCGATAAGAAGCAACATTAATAAGGAAAATAATAATAAAATAACAATGGTGAAAATACTTTATCTAAAAAGAAACCATAATAAAGGGAAAGGTTTGTCCTAAAAATTATATAAATAATTCACATGTTTGCAACACTAAAAACTTGAGATGATCATTTTCCATAAAATTTTACACATAAATGTACTGAGACATTTGTTTTGAAAGTGACCATTTTTTTGTTCATTTTAACTTTTCTGAACCCCATGCTCAAAATAGTCCTCTACTTAACTTAACTCTTATAACAATTTAAATAAATATACCTCATGGGTAGGAAGAACAGATATTATATTTTCACCTAAAGAAGTCACTATCAAGCAAGGGGTCAAAGCAAAAAAGACTTTTTTTAAAGCTCAAATACATGTGCTGAATAATTCTCATGCACAATCAATTTCTCAAAATCTGACTATACATCAGAAATTTGTTTTCAAATCTCTTGTTGGCCAGTACTAGATTGGCGATAAGGTCTCATCTTTTTACATTCTAACTAACACTTTCTTCTATCGCACTTCTTGCTTGTGGAACTCTCTTCTGGCTTCTTGCTTTCTAGACAACTTTGACCTTAAAAAATTTAAATGCAATGTCAATTGTCATCTTCTGTCTTTTTAATTCCTGTTCTTTTAATGTTCTCTCTTCTTAATAGTGTTTTTCTACTCATATTCTCAAACACTCAGTAACCTCTTGGGTTTTTAGTAGTTTCATTACCTTGCTTGGGGTGAAATGATTAAAAGAAAAATGTAAAATTGGTGACTACTGACTGGAATAAATGAGAATGTACATATTTTATGAGAAAGTTTTAACATGAATCAATTCATGCTTGGACACAGAGTGCATACATGTAATGGTGCTTCAAAAAGTCTACAGTTTGACATGCAGTTGTAACAAAAGAGTTGATGTTTAAAATAAATGATTTTGATTGTCAGACTTACTGACATGACAACAAATGTACAAAATGCATGTAGCTGTAAATATGCAATGAAATGCATATGTACATTGTAACATAAAATCATTATGCAAAGAATGTTAATATATAAGTGAACATAAAAAATGTACAGATGTAATTTACAGAAACATATTATACTTTGTAAGCAATAAAACCTTCATGCTTATGTAAACAATATCTAATGTGTTTAACTGATTATTGCCCACTATCTCAATGGGATGGTGGGCATTAATATGCTATGGGGTAGAAAGCTATAATTAATACTAAATTTTTTATAAACTCATAATTAACAGTATTGCTGATGTGGATGTGCATATACACTACAGTTCAAAAGTTTGACGACACCCTTACTAATTTTTTTATATTGGAACAAAAAGTAGTTGTTTTGTACTTTAAATAAGAGAAAATTATTATACATGGCTAAAAAACAAAAAAAATGAGTCATGATTTTTTATTAGAAATTTTTTTTATGACAAAAAAAAAAAAAAAAAAAAGCATTTTATGATTAAATTTTGCTCTCATGAAAATATCCTCCTTTAACTTTGATTACTACAGCATAAATGTTTGGCATTCATTGCAAAAGTTTCTCAAAGTATAAGTTTGATAGTTGACTGCATTCTTTTTTCAACGACTCTAAGAGCTTTTTTTCATTTTTTTTTTCCACTCTTCTGTCAAGTTCATCACATGCTAATTCTGGAGATGGTTTCAATCTTTTGAACTTTAGTGTGCATCTTTATGAAATTTACATTGCATGCTGTGAAAGTATATATATGTTTTCAAGATACCATGGAATGTCAGTCCCTAGGGTTTGTGCTATAAACTAGCCTGTACTTAGTGTTAAACCAGTATAGACATATAGCAGTATACAATATGTTCTGTGACATATTTTTATTATATTGCATGTTGGGTGGTGTCGTTTAGTCTGTGCCAATTGAAACCAAAATGGCAGCACCCATCAGAAATCATTGTCAGCATCTTTATAGTCATTTATTTCTTGTAAATGGCAAAAACAAAAAACAGGACAACACAGCCAGGTAACAATGCCATAACAATACAGCAGTGAAAGTGCTTTTTTTTAGAAACCTATAATTAATACTAGGGAGGGGCTTGGTAGAGTAATGGATAGTTGCTCAGAATGAGGAATCAGAGAGCCGAATTTGAATATCAGTTGAGGTCATTACATTCACTTACATGCTAATACCCTTGGGAAAGATATGAATCCATCTCTTCTAAGCTATTGATAAATAGCAGAACAAACTGGATCCCTTAGTTTTAGGTGGTAACCAGTCTAGGCGAAGGACAACTCTGAATTCAAAACTGGATAGTCTAGTGTATGGACCGAGTTCAACCCACACTATATTCTATGATTTCAGCTGTCGATCAAGAGCTTGGAAAAGAGGTGGGTGCCACCAAGGTATCTGAAATCCCATTGAAAGGATCATGAGGAAAAAGAATCAAATTTTTTCTTCTGCCGTCAGGTCCCCACCCTGACAATTGAAGCAGATGAGGGACTAATGATGAATTAATACCAGATTTATGTTTTAACTTTTTGTAATTAAAACTGGATTTTATGTTGGGCATTAATGGGTTAAGAACAAGTATACATAAAATACATGAAAATATATCTTCCTTAGATATTTCTCTTACAGATGTAGGTACATCAGTAAATCTGTAGCTTCATGATAAAAAAAAGAAAAAGCATTAACTTGACAACTGTAACATTCAATGGTGAAACAGCAAAAATTTCAGATCGAGATTCAGTTAATAACTACATATCTAACTACAGACATCTTGATCTGCCCTTGTATATCCGACTCCTTGTGAAATGTTTAAAAAAATTCATAACAGTAAATGCTTAAGTTTTTTAGAGTCTGAGATTAAGTATTTTTTATTAGTTATTTTATAATTGATTTTCTTCTTTTTTTTTAAATAATTTTGAGCCAATCCATCCTTCAAAATGAGAAACTAGGCAAAACTAATGATAAAAGTCATTTTTAATAAATTAATGGATATTTATCAATAATCTGGTATTATTCCTCATTATCTTATACATCCTTCTTAGTGGATACATGTATTTCAGTAGACATCTTGGCTTATTAAACAGTATATTTTTGGTATTTACTCAAACATGTATATCCACTAAATATGCCATATATAGTAATAACAAATAATGTTGGACTATGAACAAAAATGTATTAATTCTTTAAAACTTCCTTCCTTTTGGACATGAAAATAAAAAGCAGGTATGGTCTGTAAAAGATGTTAGAGAGAGATGAACTTTCCTTCATGAATATAATTCAAACTTGCTTTAACATGAAGTCCTTTGTAGTTGAGTTGGTCTAAAAGCATGCTGGATCATACAGTGGTTTCCCCAACATAAGGGGGACAGAGGTTCAAATCTTGCTGAAGGGCGCATCTTTACTATTAAGACATTTGAAAGCCCAGCTGGTAGATGAAAATATACTGTTTAAAAAATGGGGACATCTATTCAAACATGGGTATCCACTGAATATAATGTAATAGAAATAAAAGATAAATCATAAGTAATATAAAAAAAAATATATCTCAGAATCTCTAAACAATATAATTTTTTATTGCTGTCATAGTTAACACTGTAGACTCCCCTGTGGCATACATGGAAATTTAAAGGTTGCCTGTTAGTGTCTATTTTAGGTGTGTGCATGTTCATTTATGATAAGCAAACAGGAAGTATACTAAAAGGGGTTTCTACCATTGACCATTTATTCTCTCCTTTATATATAAACTGTAGTGAAACAAGGTTTTTAATGTCTCTTGGGTATGTCTATTTTTTTTTTCATCCAAGAGTTAAGGTAAGTATAAGCATCATATTAATGGTCAAACTCAAGTCAGCCTTGTGCAGCAGAGTTGGAACAACTAAAAAATAGTTTGTTCTTACTTTATGATTGGAAGGTTTAAACATGATTATGGGATGTCTGTTTTCTTTTTCTTTGTCTAGAAATGAGGGTAAGTAAGGATAAACATCATTACAATGGTTGTGTTGAAATCATCCTTGCACTGAGTTGGAACAACTAAAGAGAAAGTTTGACTTTATAGGTGAAGGTTTTTGAAGACACGTGCAAGTGTCATGCATTGGAAAGTGGGAAGAGAGTTCAGTTGTCAATGGACTAGAGAAACTAATGTTCTTCACCATGAACATAATTACCATGTAGTGCTACATCTTGGAGCAAGGGCAAGAAAAAAAGTGAGGCAGGAAAATGTTTGTATTTTTATAGAGTTAACCAGCTCTACCTAATGGCATTTAATGAAACAAAGTGGAGTAATCATATTTCTGGTTCCTTTACTCTTAGCATTATGGGAAAAGGTTTTTTTAGTTTTTTTTTAATATTCATCATTATTATTTTATTTACTGATTTTATTTCATTTTTCCCACAAATATAGGGCTACAGCCTTATGTTACATATTACTATTGTGGTTTCCAAAGTAGATTTTATCCAGCCAGTTTTAAATTCAAAGTTGTATTTGACAGAGTGAGTACCAAAGCTGTGCACTGCTATTAACCTCTGGCTGGAGGGAGGAGAGACGGTTTGTACCTTTCTAAGAGTATCTGAGAAAAAGTAAATGCAATGGCCTCAAATGGAATTTGAACTTGTGATACCAATCCCAGTTCCCAAACAGATAACCACTACAAGCACATCCACACTCCTACTACTTCTGTGTGCCACATCCCTACAGGACGTGAGCGATCGTGGTGCTTCATAAATTGCTGTTCTTTGTATCTCTTAGTAAAATTTGTCTTTTTGCTATTTCTCCTAATACCTGTTCTGCCAAAGATTTACACAAGCTCATTAGGTAGGTTATGCAGTGCTTTCCTGTCCCTCTTGCCTGCAATGTCCTATGAGTGTCAAATTTCCTAAGCTCTCTTTCCTCATTATGCTAAGTATAAGTGTCCTTTTTTGTTTCCATTTTCTTTAAAACTTCATCATTGCTCACATGTTTAGTGGGGGCAGAAATAATACGAATGAGAAGTCCTAAGTATCATCCATGAGAGACAATCATTCAGGATATTTGTTTGAGCCACATCAGAAACTACTTGTTGATTTTCAAATTTCAACAGTATATTTGAACAAACAAAAAAATGAATCAATCAGAAAATGGCAAGACAAAAAGAAATTTAAAAAAAATGAAGAGATTGGCCAAAACTAATACTAAAATATAAAAATACATGTAATGTTAGTACCTAATAATAAAGAATGTTATTTTTTTAGGTTTCTCTGTCAGTGACTGTCAGTCTTTTCCTGCTTTACTATTTTGTCTTTGCATTTCTACTGTTTTCTTTCTATGTTTGTCATCAACACAATGTTATCTCCACTTAAATATGAAACAGAAAAAATGCTGGACTATTATGTAATATCAATCCTCCTATATGGTAGTGAATTCTGGACAATTTCAACAAAGAGGAAGAGGAGACTTGAAGCAACAGAGACATCGTTCTACAGAAGGATGTTGAGAATACCAAGTTTGAACATGTGAACAATGGGGAAGTTAAGGAAAGTGGGAACAAAAAGAAAACTTGTACTTAGAATCAGGAAGAGATGGTTGAAATTTCTGGAACACGTAAAGAGAAAAAGGTTTGGAGAATTTGACACACACAGGACATCTGTGAGCTGGGGTAGTTTGACATTAATATTAGCTCAAGCCCCAGGGCACCATTCCTCCAGGGAGTACCTCTCCTTTGGGAAGAAGCTGAGGTCATTACCCAGTGCCTGGGGCATCTCAAAAGGTAAAAGAGTTTGAGCAATTTTTGCACAGCTTTCCACAATAAACTCTGACATTCTGTCACATTCTGTCACATTCTGTCACATTCTGTTGCAACATGGGTGTGCAGATAAATACCTATTAAAGGCAAGAGAAACAGAGAGAAATACCGAGTAACCTAACTAAATGAATGGCAGAATGAAGAATTTAAGGGATAGTAAGCAAACAAACATTGCTTAGAGCTACAAAGGATAGGAAGTTGTGGAGAGACATGATTACCCACACCTTAAAGGGATATGGTACATAAAAGAGAAAAATAAACACACTAAAACACATAAAGGTATAAAATTAACAAGTGAATCTTACACAGATTCAAATATTTAATTTTGGTTGGTTTGGTGTGTTTAACATTATATCAATTCTTTATTGGTCATTTAATGCTGAAATTTACTTGCGAGCTTTCAAGTAATAAAAATATGATATATGTTGTTCTGATTTCACAACTGATTTGTTTGTTTAACAATATATTAACTCCTTATGGACCATTTAATACTGAAATTTAATTTTCTTGGGAGCTTTGGTAATTTTTTTTTTTTTTTACTATTAAAATCTATTGCTGGTATTTTTACTATAAAAATGTATTTTTATACTTTCATAGTGTTTTGACCCAAGTTTGGGGGGGTTCACTACTGGCCCATAGCTGGGACCCTAATACATGCTACCATCCTGGGTCAGGGTGAACCTGGGAACAACAGCAATTAAAAGGTGGTTCCATGCTCCTCAAAAGCTCCTGATCAGAGGCCTTGTTGTTAAATTCAGTTTATCATGATACCCAAGTCAATTTAATTTGGGAATAAATATACACATGACATGTCCATTAGACATACATTCTGCTGCTTGAACAGCATAATTAGATTAATCTGCAAATATTAAGTTAAACAGCATGCACAGATACTGCACTGATCCTTGGAAAAAGTGTTGAGGGAGATATTTCAATACCAGGCATAATATTAATCTATATAGAATTATTCCCATTTTTACAAGTACTCTGTTAATAATGAATAAATGCTAAAAATACTACATTTTTAACACAGGCCAAGAGGATCATTAGAAAAAGCATTTGGCTTTTTTTTTTGATGGATATGTTTACTTGGATATAGATTTCTGTTTCCTGTAATGTTTTTACTGATAATGAGATGTTAGTTAACTATTTCATGTCTACAAAACTAGATGTCCACAGCCTTGTAATTTTTTTTCTAAATAAATACATTCATCTTTAATAGTATGAATTAAAAAACTAGAAAAAATATTTTGTAAAACGCTGTCCAAGATGATCAGTTATATGCCATGTGTGATACACACTTAGGCGATCATGTATCTTTCGGTATATGACTGACGAGGCAGATTTTTTTCCCAGAGTAGGTTGCTATTTCTTTTTGCAGTAGACCAGTTGCCATCCAAAGCTATAGAACCTGGTCTGTCCTGCTATTTAACCATAGCTGAAGGAAGGAGAAGAGGAGTCATACCTTTCCCAAGGGTATTAGCATGTAAGTGAATGTAATGGATTTAAATGGAATTCGAACTCAGCTCTCCAATTTCTCAATCCAAATCACTACAAGTAAACAGGTTGCTTGATACATTTCTGAAGATGAAAGATAAATAAAACTGCAACTTTTCTAATCTGGGCAATGCCAGGTAACCAAGCAAGTATACAAGGTGTTACTAAAAAGTTAATGGAATTTGAGCAGCATGCCACAATCCTTTGTAAACTATTTCCATCTTGTGTCACAGTATACAAACAGGCAAGGGAAATATTTGAAAAGAGATAGTGGACAGTGTTAAAAAAAAAAAAAAAATTGGATTGAATTCCCCAAAATTTTTAATGGTACCTTCTGTGAAAATGCATACAAATTACGTTAGAAAATTGAATCCTATTTTAGCCTTTTGTCTTTCAAAATACAGAAACAAATGCTCCATTATAAATTTTAAAAAAATAATATTTCATGACTTTAAAATCTGTCAAGGTTAATTTTGATCCAACCTTTAAAATTCTGTATATATAAAAGATAATATTTTTTTTCTTTCTTCTGTATCTTTTCAATAATAGTAAGATTGCTTTTTAAGATAATAATTTACAGCAGGACAACTCTGAGCAAATCATGTCTTCCGCAGGTAAATGATTTTTCTGAAAGATTTTTTTTTTTTGTTTCAAGCCAAATGCACCTGCCATCCTAAAGAACCTCAGATCCATGGGTTTGAAAACACAGAACAGTTGACTCAAATGGCAACACAATGTCTTGTCTGGCAATCGAACAGAGTAAACATCAACAATGAGATAAAAGCAGAATAAGATCACAAGGGTTTCAGAACAGCAAAGTGCCTCGATGATGATAATAAAAAATAGAAGACACAAGAGCAGTGAGTGGATAAACTGCACCAATGCAAACCAATGAGTCAGGATCATAAAAGCTTGTTTTAATTCAAGAATCAAAAAGATCAAAAAGTCTGTACCCGAAAGAGAAAAATTGGGAAGAGAAAAATAATAATAATAATAATGATAATAATAATATGAACAAACAAAGAGTTTAAATAATTGATATCGAAAGAGGAAAAAAACAAAACAGAGAGTAAAAGATCTGTATGAAATGATAAAAGCTGGATTGATAATTTTGTCAATAGAAAAACTTAAAATTTGTTTTTAAAAAGAAAAATGGATTCTATTATAAAAAAAAATATATGAAATCCAACAATAAAAAATAGAATGAATAAATAAAAAAAATCTAAAGTGGCAGTGTTAAAATATTAAAATGAAACCAGGCTACAGAATACAAAACTATGAATAGCATCAAGTAGACATCTTTACTTCCTCATGGTGGCCCAGTGAGGCACTATGATTCTTTTTTTTTTTTTTAAGTGGCCAGCCTACAAATTTAAGTAACTTTGCTCGTCTGTAATTAGATGGTCATAAATTTAATTGTTTGCATTTTTAAATGTGCAACATTTGTAATGGCTTCTTCAGAGACATTAACAAAGTACAGAGAGAAAATGGAAGCAATACAGAGAAATAAAGAAAAGAATTTTAAATTATTTTTTTTTAAGATTATAGCAAGGGTTTTTGCAGTATAATTAAAATACTCTTGATGATTGCCAGTAGACAATAGAATATTGATTTTTTTTTTTTAAAGGGTGCAGAGGGAAATTTGTAAAAAAAAGGACAGAAAAGACAATCATAAAAGCAGATAACTATCATCATTTTTTTCATATTGTTCTTTTTCTGTTAATAATAATAATAAAAACAAAAATTAAATGGAAAAGTAATCTGCTGAAAACCTTCAATTCAGTAAAGAAAATAAAGAAAATACTTTTTTTTACAAAAATCAATTTAAGCAATCCCATTTAGGTAACCTTTTTTAAAAGCTAAGTCCACAATTTTCAGCAAACCCAGAATCTTTTTTCTCCATCTACAAAAACTTCTATATGATAAAAATCTTTCAAATTCATCTTGATTAATCTTGCTCATTTACAACTCTTTTTTTCAATTGCTTGAAATTCTATTCAGAGAATTCATTAAAAAAATCCCCAATATTATAAATTAATAAAGCATATAAATAAAACACGTACAATTTCTTATTTAAGCAGTTAACCGATTTAATCTTACAGTGTTCTTTATTACAATAAATTTTTAGAGGATACACATGTTTAACTACAAATATCTATTATTTTTCAAACAGTAAAATTAAATTCTTATAAAATTAAAATCTTATAAAAGGAAAAAAATTTGAAAAAAAAAAGACATGTCTACTCAAGCACTAAAAATAATATTACAATAATAAAAATAATATCAGATTAAAATCTATTAATTACTTAAATTACTGTTTTTATATTTCAAGCATGATAATGGCTGGCCACTTGTATCCACATATTCCTGTCTATTAGTGCAGTTAGCCAATTCCTGCTGCAAGCCTGCTCAGGCACATTTGTGTTTGTTTAACACCCACAGAGCCTAACATGTGATTTATACTGCAACTGTGCAGAGCAGACGTTAGTTATGGTTTCTGGGAGAGAACACATAATCAGGCATGATCAATAGTCCGAACAAGGCCATATCCTCAGTCACGATGACTTGTGATTTTGTGATAGCACAACCATTACTGAGGCTTCCTTCCTAACCTTTTGTTTGAAATAGTATGAAATGTCAACATCATAATTTTCTCCGAGTCACATGATATCCATTTTAGCTGTTGCAAGTCCTCAAATGGTGTAGTTTCTGTTATCCAGTACAGTTCTTTGCTTTTTTAGGTTCATTGAGGGCTGGCATTCACTAAGACGTACACATTTTATTCAAAGCTATTTTTTACCATTGATCTGAGAAAATAGTTCTGTATAGATGACAGTTTAGATATTTCTGACTGATTTAATTTGATTTATTTTTTACAGCTTATCAATATTTTGCAGGTTATTTAATGCCAGAAAATATTTTTAGATTGTAAGAAATTTTGGAGATAATAATGATTTAGCAATACAAGACTTACTAATTAACCCATAGCTAGAGGAGAAGAGGTGGATTCATACCTTTACCAAGGGTGTTTGCAGGTAAATGAATATAACGCACCCAACTGGAATTGGAACTTGGCTCTCAGATTAAAAATTCCAAGCCATTATCCATTACATCGCCCACACATCCAAGCTTATAGTACCTGGTATTTCAAAGTGGTCACCTATCTAGGTACTGACCAGGCTCAACGTTGCTTAACTTTGGTGATCATACAGGGAACTAGTGTTTCAACATTATATAGCCATTAGCTTATTTCTGAACAAGTGTGGTACTATGTATAACATCCATATGAAAGTCTCTATCTTATTAAGCTATTTAAGAACATAACTCTTGTTTTTAGGCTAATGTTTTAGCTTTGTAGCAGCTTGCGGTGTTGAGCGAAACTAACTCTAGTGCAACTTATTCTATGTTCAATTTCCTTATTTCCTATACTAAATTTGTTGTAACTGATCCAAACACTGAGGTATTTGAAGTGTTTAGTATTTCCCTTTTTCTATTTCATGGGAAATGTTAGTAATTATAATTTTCTTACATGATGCACAATGACAGACATAAGTAAATAGATATTATTATCAATAAACTCATGTCTCAATTTGAGGTGTCTTATTCTTAATTACATAGGGGATGGCACACGTGATGAAAGTCTGAATCCATGGTACGAGAGCAGAAATGTTGAAACCATGCACCCAAATGTGCATGTTGGTCACAATTGTTTAATAAAGTTAAAAACTACTAACTGAACATAAAGAAACAAGTTACAAAATATGATCTGTGAAATGAGTAAAAATGTCAGCTGAAGAATTAAAATTATTCTGTAATATCACTACAGTGAATTTCATAAAAATTGACTTTGTTTATATAAAATAAATAAAAAAAAAAGATTGAATCAATACAAGAGTAAAGAACAAAGTCTAACAAAATGGATGTTGGATAATTAAGGGAAAAAATGTTTAGTGGCATGGATAGTGCAAATAATAAAATGTCTAGTCTAGGGAAAAGAAAACACTAAATTTCTTAAATTCATGCAGGTAGAACTCATTAGCAAATCATCTAAGGGAAGGAAAACCCTGACAGAAAACTAACCTTTTCACTGTGTATAGAGGTTGGATGTGGGGCCAATCTCTCTACAGCATGGAAGAATTTTATTACAGAAATCTCATCAAAAGTCTTATGTGTCATGAGATTGTTTATTTCTTTATCAATACCATTTTAAATACCATGTTCTTTCAGGATGTAGGCAGTCATGGCTTTTGACAAATTCCTTTTCTTTATTATCTTTGAATGCCATAATTTCTTGCAAAGATGGTGGAATGGTTTACAATTGCCTTCTACCTAGTTTTGAATTTAAAGTAGTGCTTCTCCTAGATTGGTTACTATAGATGTGGGGGGTGCAGTGGTAGAAAAATTGGATTCATGCTTTTTCCAAAGGCATCTGTGCAAAATTCAGCCCAATTTATGTTGGAACTTGAACTTTGTTTACTGATTCCACCTTCTGTTCTGCATTAATAACCCTTACACTAGCTGTAAATCATTCACATATGGTGTATATAAAGCTATAAACAGCAACAAGCTGATTGGGTAACTCTCAAATTATATCTAGCTAAGCTTCAATTCTTCTGAGATGATCCCAAAGGTTTACAAAAGGATGGTTAGCAATAAAGGCATCCAAGTGCTAAACATGGTACATGAAATCTTGATTCTTTCTTGAGAATTCAAATATAAGTTTGATTTTCATTGGAGATTCTAATAATTTCTAATTACTGAAAAATGGAAAAACTTAAAGGCAATTAACAAAGAACAATTTTGCTTTCTGTTAAATAAACATGCTTTTCAAAAGAATCTTTCTTAAGTGGCAGGTTTCTCAGGACATAGATAATTATAGCTTTTCACAGCTTCCTTCATTATCTATAAACTAAGTATAGTTATGGAAAAGACAGAGACATTATCCATTAACTTCATCATATTCTTTTTAATTTAAAGTTATCTTTTCCTAGACTGGTTGCCAACCAAGGCTAGAGAGTTTTATCTATCCTATTTTACCCATAGCTTGAGAGAAAAGTCCATGCATTTTCTAAAGGCATCAATACAAAGTGACCACAAACTGCTTTAGCTGGAATTTTGTCTGCTACACCTCACTTCACAATCATTTTTTCTTCTTCTTCAGGAAATGAGTGAGCATGGCTATCCACAACTTTCTATCCTTTGAAGTTCTTTTTAATGTTTGTCTCTTTATTGTCCCTCCCTCTCTTTGTTCTGCCAACCATTTACACAAGCTTGTTAAATAGGTTACTCCCTCCTGCCTTCAACATGTCCTGTGAGTGAAAAAATTTCCAGGCCTTCTTTCCTCATTATGTGTCAAAGAAAATTTAAACTGTCTCTTTGTAATTCTAAGTATAAGTGCTCTTTTTTGTTTCCATTTTCCTTAAAACTTCCTTATTCCTCACATGACCCATCCATGACATTCTCATTATCCTTCTGTAGAACCACATCTGTTTTCTCAAGCCCCCTTTTCAACTGCAACAAAATTGTCCAGCATCCACTGCCATACAGGAGCACTAATATCATATGGCAGTCCAGCACTCTTTTCTGTGTTTCTAGTAGCATGTATAATAATAATAATAATAATAATAATAATAATAATAAAGCACAATGTACACATGTCTGTCTATTTTGATTTTATGATCTCAGTGAATTATAATCAACCTGAAGTAACAGGTAGTAACTACTCTAGTTAAACATGATTAAAAATTAGATGAATAAAAGTTAAATTTAAATATTGAAAAGAGTGAAAAGGGTTTAAAAATAATTCTTTATTAAAGGTTTAACTTTAATTTCACTTTTCATCACAATTGCAAGTGACATCATCTAATTAAACCATAATTAAAACTTAATCAGAGCACAATACATTGTTCAATTGTTTTATTTTACTTTTTCTAGCAGATGTACTGTGACATATTCGAAATATTACATAGTTCAGGCTCCATAATGTTTTTTAAAAGTTATTTTGCACACAAGTGACTCTATGTGAAGGGATCATAAAAAATGGTGATTTTAAAAGAAAAGAAAAATTGTGCACAAAATAACTTTTATATACATAGGACACTGAAGGTAAAAGGCTAAAGAGTGGCTTCGAGGCTAGTACTGTAATATAATCCAGCAATACTTTTAAGTGCCTTAACTAGACGATAATATGTGGGCTGCTATTTTTTTTTTAAATAATGCAATGTTACTGGTCCTGACCTGGCATCTCAGCTTTAGTCACTTTCCCAACCACTGTAATATAACTTCACTGTGCCTTTTCTATAAATACTTTCACGGTAATTGTTTTGATGAACTTACCTCTGTGGTACCTAGATTTTATGAATGTAATCATAGTACTAGATTGGCAACAAGGTCTCATTATTTTACAGTTGAAATGGCTGCTAGATGTAACTGTAAGTTCTATGTTAACAGTTTCTTCTATTCCACCTTCTTGCTTCCCAATCAACATTGATCTTCAAGAATTTAAATGCAATGTTAATTGTTATCTTCTGTCTTCTTAATTTCTTAATAGTGTTTTTTTTCCTCTCATATTCTCTAACACTCAGTAACCCCTTGTGTCTTATTGTCTTGCTTGGAATGAAATGATCCAAAAAATATCTGATTTGTATTTATAATGAAGTGATTTCTGTTTATATAGATCAAATCAGATTAGATATTTTTAATTTATAGTGCATGATACTAGAACAAACACAAAAGAATTAAATCTATATATATATATATATATATATATATATATATATATATATATATATATATATATATAAGAATGCTTTACATGAAATTTAATATTCTAACTGCATGTATTTATTTACATATCTTAAACAGACAAAAGTTTTTTGTTTTTTTTTCTTTCTGGCTAAGCAAATTTAAACATTCAAAACAGTTAGGTTTGATTGTAAAATGATATCCTTAGAAACAAAATGTAATGTTTTATTATTGTTTCTGCGCTTTAGTTTGAATTTAGCTTTTCCAATATGCATTTCCACCTTCCTCTTTTCGATAGTCTGATATTCTATTGCTTTCATTTCTCTCATCTGCAACTTTATTTATTTTTTTTTATTTTTTCACATATTAATATAAACAAAAAAGTCAAATGCCAATTAAGTTCTTATTCATGCAACCAGAAGAAAATATCTGGAAAGAGAGGAATGAGAAGAAAAACACAATAGATGTACATTGGTAGAAATGGTAACAATAATGGCAGTAATGATGGAAAAGGTGGTAGCAGTGATATAAAGAATGATGCCAGTAGTAGCTACAATACAAACAAGTGTAGTAATGGTGGCATATGTTTATTTCTAAGATTCAATAAAAGAAAAAAGAAAATATCGAGGTCGAAATATCTTTTCCTTAGCAGTAAAAAAGATTTTTAGCATTTCTGAAATTATTGATTTTGATCAGTTTTGCACATAAAATATCTAAGATACTTGAATAAATCTCCTGGCAAAGTTCAAAGACATTCTTACCAAAGTATATCGCTGATGTACACATCAAACTATAAGTACTGAAAAGTTTTAGACCTGAACCATTTCTCAAACTCTGACCAAACATCAGAAGTTTTCTTTTTTCTTGGTTGGGCCATGAACTTTTCAGCACTCCCTTCTAACCTACTCACTTCTCAATATTCTATCATCTTTACTTGTTTTTCAAGCAATGGAATTCTTTATATGTCACTTTATTATACAGAAACGTCTAAAATTTAATTTCTTCAGTTAGGTAGAATTCTGCATCTTGTCTTATTCTTTTCAATACATGCTCAACCTGCTTATACTGAGCCCCACACAACAATAGCCTAGTGGATTAAAGCATTGGTTCATGAATTTAAGCTAGGCTGTACAAACTTAGACTCATGTGAGAAGAAATGAGCAGTACTAATTAAGAACTAGACAAGATATCCCTAGATGTGGACAACAGAATGAGAACAATCTAACCCTGTAGATTAAATAGTGTTCAGTTTGAAATTGCTGAAGGTTACTCATATTAACATGTGCCTGAAGAAAGCCATAAGGCACAACTGTTGAAGCACTGTCATAACAAGGATGAGGACATTAGACTGAATATTAATAATGGTAACTCTTAATATCAGAAATTCAGACAGAAAAAAGAAATGATAAAACCTTTCAAAATTACACTATGTTGCATTGGAGTCCATTATAGAATTTAAAAGTAGAAAAAATCTAGAAAAAAAGAAATATGGTAATTTTAACTGTTTTTAAGATTTATTAAGAAACATTCCGCATTCATTGACCAAGCAGCTACTTTCAGTTGAAATTTACAAAATCTTTTGATTAAAACATTTTTTCAGAAAAATAATATTTCTCAAGTACTGAGAAGTTATTGCTTTTTCCACTAATGATTAAAGTTTAGTGTCGGACATCAACATCTTAATTATTTTCATTATTTTCTCTTCAAGTTACATGTGATATCCATTTTAGTTGTTGCTGCTGTTGAAAGTCCTCAAATAATGTTTTTTTTTTTGTTTTTTGCTATTTGGTACAGTCCTTTGGAATACTATAGTGCCATTCCATGAGGTTTGAAGGATGGTCCTTGCTAAGACCTACAGACTTTATTTGCTCAGTTATTTTTAATCATCGATCCGAGAAAGTAGTTGTATAGAGCTGACAGTTTAGATATTTCTGAATGAGTTTGGAGCCATGCATGACATCCACATGAAAGTCTTGATTTGACAAGGCTAAGTAAGATCTTGACTCTTGTTTTTAGGTTATGTTTTGGTTTTATAGTAACTTACAGTGTTGGGTGAAACTATCCCTAGTGCAGCCTAGTGAAAGTTCAATTTCATTCCTATCCTTTTATTTGAAATATCTTCCTATACTAAATTTGTTTATTCAAGCAGCTGCCAAAAGTGATATAAAATCAAACCACTTATTTGAATAATTTGGTCACATTTTCTCAAAAGAAACTTTTAAGTCCAGAGTGAAATGTGTCAAATAATGGACAAAAAATTTCTGGTTTCACTAATAACATCCAATTTTTTAAATTATACTTCAGATTTTGCAATGAGATTTTTGGTTTTGCACTCAAGATTTAGATAATGCATAAACAATCCCTATGAAGATCAACAAACATGTGCGCACATTCTGAAGAGAGTACTGAAAAGATCACATCTCAACCGACTTTCCAAAATCTAAACAAATGACCAAACAAATACATATCCAAAATTAATCACAGACCCATGAACTTTTTAAAATATTTAGAGATAAAAAAATTAACAGGCACCAATGCAAAAATACAGACATACACAGATGAAGATAGAAACCTTTTAAAGAAAAAAACTTGTATTTATCTTTCAAAAGAGAGAAGAGTTTTATGATTGTTTCAGATATATAAAGGATACTATTAGCTGTTTCTTTATAAGAAAACATTTGGCATTTACTGACCAAGCAGCTAGTACTGTTGTCAGTTGAAATTTATATCTTTCTCCTGAAACAATTTTTATCAAGTCCAGTGGCTGTTATTGCTCTTTGCAGTATTAATGGGGTCTTCTTTCCTAACCTTTTATTTGAAGTAGTGTGGAAGAAAAAATTAGAAAAAGCTTTATAAATTTAACATCTTAACATGTTAGAAGTGAAATACTGATTATTTCACTTCTAAAAATCTCAATGCCATTTCAGTTGATTCAGTAGTATATGTTTCTCTATAATCAACTGACATACTTAGATTTAGATATAAACAAATGCATGTGTTTCACCAGCCAGATCTGGTTTGTTTATCTGTTTGGATGAAAGTGAAGAGTAAATAAATCGTGAAATGTGTTAAATTTATAAAGATCTTCTTTATTTAATCATTCTGTCAGATTTAATCTATATTTTCAACTCCTATAAAAGTACATTTAAAGAATGTGTAGAAATCAAAGACAAGTTTGAATGTTGTAGCATCTGTTTGTAATTCTAGTTATTTCATACATGTATCCATTCTTTTAAATCATTTTTTTTGTCACATATTCATGGAGAAGGTTGTAATGAACTATTTTCAGTCAAGAACCACTGAGAACCACTTTTTAAGCAATGGTCAACCATAATTTTAGTATATCTATTTGTATTTCAATTTGACTGACATTATAATAAAATATTTCCGGTTACTTGAATTGTAACACATGTTCTCCACTATGTGACACTCAAAACAGCTTTCACTTGATTCATCAATTCAAGTACCCATGATGCTACTCAAGTGCCAACCATTTGTACACTTTGGCCTTCACTCAAACAGAAACGGCAGAAGGAGACATCACACTACTATTAAGAGTAGGGTAGGTAAGACTGATTAATTTAACAAGATATCAACACTTATTGGGTTATTTAATTTCAAATGCAAGTTCTATAAAAGTTATAGTTTATTAATGGAAAAGTAGACACAGGCCCAATTTGCACTAGAGTCAAAAAGGGAGACACAGATCCAATTTATTCTTGAATCAAAAAGGTAGACACAAGTTCAACTTGCCCCAGAATCAAAAAGATAGATATAGACCTGGGAACATGAGAGTCATATTTATTCAACTAACAAGATAACATGTTTGTTTGTGTTTTGTTTTCATATTATTTTGAAAATAAATTTTCATAGATATTTTTCTTTCTTTTTTTTTTTTTTAAAGACAAAGAATTTCTATAAATTCATCAATATTTATAGAAAGTAAATAGATTGTTTTCAATTTCTGATTCAGATTTTCCAACACAATTTTACTTACAAGGGCATCATTGATCATCTGTTGACATATATTAATAATAAACACAAATTCTTATTGCTTGATTCCAATTCCAGGTATATTCATATCAACAGAATCCTACCAGTAACAATCCACACTATGTAATGGATCAAAGGAATACTAATAAGGCTGTATAGGATTTTGGTAGAAGCCTTAATTACCCCAAAGATAAACCCTTTCAAAACTAAATTGATTTCTAAATTTGTATAACTCAAATTTAAAGTCACTTTGTGAGCTATCAACAAAAATTAACTCCTCCATATCATACACAGCCTTGTAGAATTATACTTGGACTATATATAACAAAGGGATTTTAATACTTGGACTATACAGGTGTGATGGATAAATTGTCATTTAAATTACACAAAAATGAAAATAATAGAGATTTCATTTTAACATATATTTACCAAAATTATACAAAAATATCTTAAAATACTAAAGAGTAAATTGCCATAATCCTTGCCTTCATTTCATCTTTGGTGCTACAAGGAGTTTTGTTAGTCTCTTGGTCAACTGCACCCTACACATAACAATCAAAGGGGGTGCAGTCTGGAGAGTTAGGTGACCAGATGTAAGGGGTGATGTGGTTGCAGAAATTGTTTGACAGCCATGACTGGGTTCTCCTAGCATGTGCAGAGTCCTGTTGCCACCCTCTTGGCCCAAGGCAGCATGTGATGTAGATCTCTGTATTGAGTCTGAGGCACTGTGGGGAAGATGAATGGAGGCATAACATTGCCATCACTAGTGATTACTTTGAACACCTTCGTAATCACCATTGGACTCATCCAACTCTTTCAGAATCTTCTGCACTGTCCTCAGATTGACACCCAAATACTCTAAAATGTTCATACTGGAGCTTCCAGTGCAAATGCCAAGCAGTACAGCATGTCATTTCTAATTTTCTGGTGGAGTGAATTGCATCATGGTGTTCTTTTTCTCACAGACGGTGCCCAACTGATCATACTATACTGTACAGTTGACAAAATCAAAAACAAACAATGGGCATGCTCAAAATTAAAAATATAAAAGGGTGATATTTTACCCATCACATCCTGTATATGGTGGAGGGATTTTAATTCAAAAATGTCTGTTTTTGAGTTATTTCTATGGAAAGCAGATGCAACAAAACTGGCAAAAAATGCTACCTATAAATATAACAATACTTATTTCCATCATCATACCATACACTTGCCCAACTGACAATGCTGCTAGAATTCATGTCATCACTGGAACAAAATTCATCTATTGTCCTTGTTTCAAACTTGTTACCAGAGTTAAGAATTACCTGATAGGCCTTCTGGACATTCCTAAGTCTATGACTAATTGTCATGCTATTGAAATTCAATAAATCTAATAATGAAAAAAATCACCATATGAATTGCCAATTTCAAAGTATACTGCTGCTAAATAAAAGCTATCATTTGGACTGATTTAATAGTATATACTCCTCTATGGCTAACCGGTATAATTAGATTTGGTGGTCATCAAATGCATGCAATTCGCTGTCCAGAATTGGGAAAGGGTTAAGGGTAGTATAAGAAATCTGATACAATATTGTTATCCAATCCCCAAAAGTAAAATAACACCTGGTTAATTTTATAAAGGTGGTTTCTAAATAAAGAATAACAAATGGGATTGGTTGTTAAATGCTACTAGCCTGAAGACATATATCAAATTAGAGAAAGCAGTACATTAGAAAGAGGCATGGTGAAGTAATGTATAGCAGCTTGGATTGAGGAATCAGAGATCCGAGTTTAAATTCCATTCAAATCCATTACATTCACTTACATGCTAATATCCTTGAGAAAGGTATGAATCCTCTTCTTCTTGCACCAGGTATGGATAAATTGCAGGACAGACCAGATTCTATAGTCGTGGATGGTAACTGGTCTACCAGTCAGTCATGTATCGAAAGACACACGATCGCCTAAGCATGTATCATGCATGGCACATAACTTAGTACATTAGATAGTTTTTCATTAGATCATTAAGTAGTCATTTCTAATTTTTTGGCACTTCAGCTTATCTGCAATTCCAATTAAATCCCATCTCAGAAATTATAAATTAAATTTGTGACTTCTAATTTCAGGCTTTTGTTGATTTTCATATTTGTCAAAAACATTTATCAAAAAAGATTATTTGCAACTCTGTATACCACTTTCCAAAGGAACCGCCTCAGAGAATTGCTCTTCAGGGAAATGAAATCTCCATTTCAGACAGTCGAGAAAAAAATAGTTTATGGATTGGTACAAACATCTTAAAAAAACATTGGAGAGTAAAATTGGGAGGCAGAGGAGAATTCACGTGTGAACTTAGAGGAGGAAAGTGAAAGTAAACTGAATTGCACAACCTTATAGAATGTAACGGAAGAGTAAAAAACAAAAAAAAAAGGGTAAACCTCTGTATGTTCTAATGCTTAAAAAAAAAAAAATTAATGCAAAGATCAAAAACCCTGGAGTAATCATCAAAGAGAAAGGAAATTACTTAAACCCTTTCTCATTTCTGTTTTTGTTTTCAGAGAAAGAGCAAAAAGATAATAAAAACAAAAACAAAAAATAGTATCTGATGGGTAGTCATACAGAATTCCAGGACGAAAGGGAGAGAGAAATGATTTTTCTTCCATCATCATACCCACCGATTCCAAAATGAAAAACATAACTGACAGCAGAAGAAGAAAACAAAAGTCCAGAATGAAGGAACAATGTGCAATGAAACAAAGACAAAAGTCTAAATAATGAAGAAGACATTAACCTGTACTAGTTGCTAATACAGAGAACGTTCCATTCTGATGGCTTTTTCCAAAGAACTGCTACTTTGTGGAACAGACTCCCACATGGATGCTTCCCTGAAAAATACAATCTTAACATCTTCAAGTCAAGAGTCAATTGTTATCTATCCTTCTTATCTTCATAATCTTCACTTCCAACCACCACCTTTTGCTTATATTGCACATCCTTCATCATAACTATTTTCACAGTAACATCCTAACTTGATTGGCACTTGGGCATTGTACTGGGTGAACTTTAGTATTAAAAAACAAAGTGAAAAATTGGGAGAGAATGTTCAGTCACACTAAACTGAAACATGGCTACTATCACTGAGCGATCTAGTGCTTAATCTAATATACCTTATAACTTGGCATAAAGCATAAGCATATAATTTTGCCAGAAATATTTAGGGAAAAAAGCTAATATGCAATTCATCCACTGCTTATATATATATATATATATATATATATATGAATAAATAGAGTTTTAAGGTGTGCTATATTTATGGGACAAAGTGCTCAATATCAGAGAGAGAGTTAAAATAAAATATAAATGAACATTTGTCAACACTCAGAGGTGAGGCTGTTTCATGCTAGATGCAATCGTCAGGCCGCTGATTGCATCTAGCATGAAACAGCCTGTTGCCTCTGAGTGTTGACTTCAATGTTCATTTATATATATATATATATATACACCACAAACAAACACACTAAAAAAATCATCAATGTTGGCATGACCTTAAACAAGAAAAAAATCCTGAACAAGGAAAGAAAAAAAGAGAGACCAAAAAGCAAACATCTGCCTATGCATCAAATTAAATTGCTCAATGCCTAAGCTACCTAGATAAAGCAAAAAAGCGTTCTAGTTGCCTTAAGATTGTGAAAGCATGAAATTTGAGTAGCAACTCAGGCTGTCTTTTGTTAATTATATATTTTGACATTATTTTCATTTGTAAATGCAATTTAATCATTTATAATCATCTATATTTCTTATCAGGGGTTCTGTTCAGGTGTTAGTCTCATCTAGTAACTGAAAGATTAGAGTACAAGGAGGTAATTTTGGGGAGGAGCTTATGGCCATATCACATTAAAATATTGGTTCTCAGTCAATCATTGAAGTTAAGCAATGTTAAATCTAGTCAGTACTCAAATGGATGACTTCTGGGGAATAGCAGGTGCAGTAACCTGTTATTCCCCAGAAGGCCGAGCAAGTCAGTGATGGATACAATCATGCCATTTATACCAACAGAAGACCACGATACATAGAGTTACTTTTGATCTGACAGGTCGCAACACCTACCTGGAGTTTGGTGAGTGGTGGGTGAGGTGAGGGATTTTTTCAGAAAAATATATTGTATATAATAAAAATAAAGTGTGTATATGGGCAAAGTGGGAAACTATCAAAGGCAACAAAGAAGAAAAATGGTTAAGAGAAACTTAGGGAAAAAAGATAGTGAAAATATTATTTTCCTAATATCAACAGACATTGCATCTTTATTTTCAGTGTGACCCACTTACCAAAATCTGACCAAACATCAAAAGATCATTTTTAAATACCTTCTTACTTAGATTTAAATAAATAAAATGCTTTTTTGCATCTTATTAAAAATTTGACAAGCATACATAAAAAGATTTTCATGGTAAAATCATGCATCTGACAATTGGTTCTGTTCAAGCATAGAAAGATATAATGTATGCATAATTTTGAATTTTTTAGTTACCCAATGCTTGTCACATTTTTCAGTAACATCTACAAACATAATACTAGAATATATATGGCACTATCCTTAGGATATTGAGCAGTGTATTAAAAATCTACAATAAACTGTATCCGTTCTATTGTGTATGTGTAATAATAATAATCAGCTACTGATCATTTCCAAGCACACATGTCTGCCAGGGCTGTTAGCCAAATGCTATTACAGATACCTGCTTAACACACCAATGGCTATACTGTAACTATGCTGAGCAGACCTTAGTTACAGTTTCTGGGAAAGAGAACATAATCTGGCATGATCTATTTTATGAGCAACGTCAGTTTGATCAAACCTTCAGTCACAGTTACTTGCAACTTCATGCTAGCACAACCTTTGACAGCCTTTGAATGGTTCTGTTCACTAAATTTGACTCACTAGCCCTGCTGCATAGTTTTCAGGCACTTTCAAAAGTAGTGTACTCTGGGATCATCTCCCCAAGCTGATATTATCAAGAAGTCACCTCCTTGACAAATTTGCCATGGTGATAGCCAAAGCCAGGTCTCATAATCAGAAAGAGAGTGTTCTAATCATACAGCCACATACCCATGTTGTGTGTGTGTGTATATATATATATATATATATATATATATATAGTTAATATTAGTGGTAAATATACACATACATATGCAAAATATATAAATATATATACATAGGTGCATACACTACATGTATATTTTTTTAACAAAAAATTCCAAGAGGATAGAATCCAGGTAGAACTCAATGTCCAGGACAGAGTAAGGATATAATAAAAAGGCTTAAACACTAATATTCCATCCTTTTTATTATATAGATATATATATATATATATACACTAGCTTAAAAGCTGCCCTATCAAGTGGCATTTAAGCTAGCTCTTGCAGAGAGCTCTATATTGGGCCTTCATCACTATAGGTAGATGCGATAGGCAACAATAAACTACAGAAGAACTCAAAACTGATCACTACATTTAAGTATTGCATTAATATTTAAACTTACCTTTTAAAAGTTCAATGATAATTCTTCTGTCACCACTTAATTTAAAGATAATTTAATGTATGTCAGTTTTTACTTCCCATACAAAAAAATTTGTCACAAAGATCATGTTAAAAAAAAAAAAAGAAAAGCCGAAAACAATTGCAGTAAGGAAAACTTGGGAATCCAAACTTTCAGGATTGTGGGTCCGAATCCAATCCAGAAAGTTTTTAATTTGCTCTTGGAATTGGTTTGATTGCAAAATGGTATGATATGTTGGGCTACGACATCTAGGAGTAAAGTTGAAAACACAGACAATTTTATTTTGAAACATTATAACTTGATAACAGTAATATTTTTCATCTGAACATGAACTATTGAAAGATAGAGAGTTGTATCCCTTTAATTGTTTTATCAGTAGATGGTAGATTCCAAAAACAATTGCAGTACTGAAAATTTGGGAATCCAAAATTTCAGAATTGTGGGCCCGGATTCAGCCTGGAATGTTTTTAATTTGCTCATGGAATCAACCTGTTTCCAAAATGGTATGATATGTTGAGCTTCGGGCTCTAGGAGTAAATTTGAAAAAGTGTAACACAGTGACACACTGACATTCACATTTATTATATAGCTATATACACGCATACATAGAAAACAATAGAGAGACAGATAGATTGATCTACAGTATCAGAATTTTGTAAATTCTCATTGATGAAGTCTTTATGAGGATAAATCCAATGCTTTGCTTTTCATCACCAGGATTCCATAGAAAGATAAGAACTTATCATTCAACTGATCATCAGTGGCATTTGGCCCATGTGCTAAGAACTTCAATACACAACTGTTATTTTAACAAGAAAATCAGGAAGTATATGTGGTGGTTGGGAGAATAGCACTGTGTAAAAACAATTATTTTAATGTAAAATTATTAACACCTTTTTATCATCTCCAACAAAAGAAAAGAAATGGCAGAAAGACTGAGAAGCCATGAAAACCTAAACATAAAAAAGTAAAGGTTCCAGAAAGAAATATTTGAAATTAATAAAATATCATTAAAAAATTCAGAAAAATTTATGCAGAGAGAGAGAGAGAGAGGTGGGGTTTCAACAGTGTAAGGGGGGGGGACTAAAAAAAAAGGAAAAAAGAGTAATTGCAAAAAAGAAAAAAGATAAAAAATGCAAAAGGAAAACAAGAAAAAACTACAAAAATTAAATAGGGGGAGGAAAAAGGAAGAAAAAGAAAGAAAAGAAAATGAGAATAAAAGCAAGAGAATCAAAAGAAAAGAAATATACAGAGAGGGTGTATGAAAGAAGGAAAGAGGAAATGAGAAAAGAGAATAAAGAAAGGAAAAAGAGCAAATTAATGAGAGAACAGTGGAGAATGGAATAATTACCAGAATGAGAAGGAGAATAAAAAAAGATAGGAAAAGGACTGATGAAAGAAAAAGAAGAAAAATAAACATAAAAAAAACACATACACACATGAGAGGCAATGTTCATTTAGTTTCTGATCAAAATTCAACAAGCTGTTAGAGAAAGCAAGTTCAATTCTGGTTAATTTTCATCAAGTCTGTGATCAGATTTACATAACGAGACTGAATCATTAGCAATAATTGAAGGTGATAGAAACAGGGAAAAAGAAAAAAATGTTTGTAGAAAAGTCCTTTCAACAAGGATGAGTCAGTTTTATTAGTGTGCACACCAGTTTGAATACTTGCATATTGATCTGTGGGTGCAGCTCATTAGATAGAGCTTTGGATTCAATGTCTATTTCAATCATCAGGAGAAGTCAGTGATGCACATACACACACTATATATATATATATATATATATATATATATATATATATATAGATAGTGTGTGTGTGGCTAAGTGGTTAGAAATCTTGTTCTGACTATGAGACCCAGTTTCAAGTTTAAACATGATCAATTTGTCAGGGAAATGATTTCTTGACATTATCAGCCTGAGGGAACAAGCATGCAACACTATTGTAAAGTGCTGCAAATGATAGCACAGATAGATACAAGCCATACAAGTTAAATTGGGCAAATAGAAGTTGTTGATGGTTGCACCACCATGAAGTCATAAGTTGTCATAAGCAAGGGTTTCGAGAGTATTGGCCTTGCTCAAATTGTTGATCCCACCAGAAACTAAAATCTGCTGGGGATAGTTCTCTCTCTCTCTCTCTCTTTTCTTTTTTTAATTATCTGACCCCCAAGCAAGGCAATGATGTTACTATAATGCAAGGAGTTACAGGGAGTGAAAGAGAATGAGAAGACTGAAGTGTGGCAAAAGGAAAATAAATGAACAGGTTTCAGGAAGACAGAAGATGGTGATTGACATTGTATTTGAATTTTTGAAGATTGTTTATATCAGGGAAGCAAGAAACTTGAAGAGAATTAACCTACAATAGATTTTACCTTTGAATCTGAGTCTAACAACATTTTACCCTTCCTAGATATCATGCTACAGAGAAATAATAACAACCTTCAGTTGGGGGTTTATGGAGAATTCATCAACAAGAATGATCAATTTTTATTCCCACCACTGTAACAGGATAAAATCTGAAATGATTATAGAATTCTATTTAAGAGTACAAAGAATTTACAGCCCCCAATACTTACCTAAAGTAGAAATATACATAGAAAACACTTTCAAAAACAAAATATCCTCATTATTTTATCCAAAATGCTAGGAGAAAAGCATACAAAATATACAACCACATTATTAATAACAATGACAATAAACTAGATAAAAACAGACACATAATACTAACTCCTTAACATCTACAATCCAAAAGAATTTATCCAATTTTAAAAATATCAAAATACAACCACATCCAAAACTATTATGAATATGATCAGAACCAAAAAAAGGAAGCAGGTATATATAAAATAAACTGTCACATCTGCTCCTCATCATATATTGGGGAAACTTGCAGAGATTTAAAAAACATATCTATGAACACAAAAAGGATCTTATACACAACAATTTCTCAAATGAATTAGTGATACATAGAAATAAATTCAATAGTAATAATAATAATAAATAATTGTAAATTTGCCCTCATAGTGGCTAAGTCTTTGTTTGCTGATATAAAGAGGCACTCTAACAACTTTGACTCTCGCGACTACTAGTGGCTCTGCAATAGTGCCTTAAATAAGTCCTCCATCAGCCCTTCACTCAGTTTAAAGGGTTAACATCTGCCTATAAAAGTGAATGTTTTGCTCATAAATTCTCTTCTAATTCTACTCTTGACTCATCTGGAGCATCTTACCCAACGTTCCCCTCAGAACTGAGTCCCTATTTGTGATATGCATATAACACCCAACTTGGTTTCTGCTATCATCTCAACTCTCCAAGTTTTTGTCTGCCTCTGCCATGGCTAGGTATTGAACTCCCACCTCTTTGGGTCAAGTCACTTTTGGATTACTTCAACCAACACTTTTATCCACTGGGCCATGGGAATTAACTGAAACTGAGACATCCAGAAAAGGCATGGCACGTGGAACTAGAACAATCGACACCCCCTTGACTAAATAGAGGGTTCTGTTCAAAATCACAACATATATCATGTGAAGAAGGCCAGAGCATATAACGGCCAAAACATTGTGGATATGACAATAAAGATGAGGAAAACAGCCCAAACAGTGTAAATAGTTACAATATCTCATCTCAGAAATATAGACAGATGGAAAAATATGAATACTATAATTCAAATTGCAATGAATGAAAAGTATTTGTTTTCTCCTCCTTTTTAATTGGTTGTAGTAGAAATAATTTATGAGAATAAAAATATAAATAAGTACATGTCGAATGTTATAACAAAATAAACAAAACAGTTTATCAAATTTCATGTTCTTTGGTTCATTTTCAAACTGCAGTTACTTTTTTATACATTTGGTTATGCAACTGAATGACAAAGAGGAAAAGTTCTGATTGTTCTCTAAAAGGACTTCTCATCCTACTAAAGTAATGTCCTTAGTGTAGAAATTATATATGCACCGAGGGAGACATGAACATCAGTTGTTATTATGCACTGAGGGGGAAGTAATGAGGATGTGGAAATGCTAATTTTTAAATTTTCAACTTTTAAAATTTGTTAATTTTATAATTAAAAGAATTAATTTTTTTTAATTATAAAGCCTAGCCAATTTCCTTTACGACTATCATTGTATGATTTTCATAAGTCACAACACAACTATTACATATTAGTGTAAAATGTTATTTTAGTGGAAAACCCTATTTGAGTAGATATGTCTAGCATCTACTGGTCTTAATTATTCAACATTTATTGTAATAAGAAATGGATTGAAAAAATCCATTAGTTACTTATATTACAGTATATCAAAAATATTTTCATTTTTTTTTTTACAAACCTTTACTTATTTCATGTAAATATCTAAAGATTATCTATGATCTACTGATACTACTTCCACTGTTATTACTATTACTATGATTATCATTATTATCATTATCACTAGCATCTTTAGTCATACTATTCCAGCTATACATTTTGTTTCAGATGTTATACTGATAAAAGTATTGAGATTGTGGCAATTTTGAGGAATTATTTTGAACTGGGCATCAAAGTCATTGAAATGAAACAATATCCAATCATACTGGCCAAAACTGGTTGAAACATTTTAAGTGACTCTTGAAATACAGCCGAGAAGCAGATGACCATCAGTTGTTGATTATTATGCGTTAAAACACAAAGCAAAGAACCTGACCAATAACATCAGAAAACTTTCAAAAGAATTTGATTCATTAAAGTTATAACATGTACAGCTATATATATATATATATATATATGATTAAAAAAACACACCAGAGCTCCTGAAACTTTTGATCCACCCTAACAATAACAAAACTGAGAATATGTGCACTTCACTGGCTCAAATGATTTTGTTTACTGAAGCCAGTAATTTGAAAAACATTGCTCACCAATGAACAAGGAACAAAAGGGAGTGACACTAACAAATAGGTCCATTTTGAAGAACCTGCTTTTATTTCATTGATTCAAATCTTTAAATATGATACTGTGGCAGAACCCCAGATTCCAAAATATTTGTCGACCTTTGTAAAATACTTGTTAATTTATAGAAATTTGACAATACTTTAATTAAATATATATAAAATGTAATTGCAAAGACTCGGAGGAGGGTGCGTGAAGGAAGATATGGCAAAAACAAGAATATCCTCTTTCTCCATTTCAGATTTCGATAGCAATGGAAACAAATAAAATGAAAGCTTTATTTATAGGAATTTACTTAAATCTTAAACTGATGAAAATGTCTTTGCTAAGTGGAGAATGAAGATATATCATTAACTAGCAGATCTTTAATGGAGTTGCAATTTATTAACTGATTACAGATGATAAGCTACTACTGGCATAATTAAAAAAGATTGTTTTTTGTTTTAAATAGTAGTGTCAAGGGTTTCACTGTCTTTTACTTTGTGTTCATTACTGAATGTTCCTTTTCAAATAAACTGCTTCAGTGAAGAAATCATTTCATTCCTATTCATGATGAAGTCTTTTACTTCTGTTGCAATTCTCATTTTGTTATTCTCTGATCATTCATACACAAAACAGATTGGAATTAAACAACATGTCTCCAGTCTAAGGTTAAGGAATGCAAGTTCAAATCTTGCACTGCCAATCCACACTCACACTTAATGGATGCAGAATCAGAACATAAGAGTTACAATAAAAAAAGCAACAGAAATAAAGACAACAAGAATCAAAATTAATAATAATGACAAGACTTCATTGAAGAAATTCAAAGACTAAAATCCTGTTAAGCTTTGATTTTTTTTTCTTTTTGAATGTACATTCATATCATGAATATGCAAATAAATAAATATGCATATGGGAGATGCAAATTTTGGTGCAGTCAGATTTCTCAAATTTCAAAGATAATTTCAATGACATGAGTGATAAAAATTAAGAATTAGGTTTCACTTGAGAAAAAAAATTCAAGTTTCTAAAATATTTGCAACTAAATTAAAGTGCATGTCACATCTTTTTTTTCAAACATTAACATTGTTGTTTTTTGGGTTGTTTTTAATTCTGCATTTCTTAGTGCAGAGCTGTTTTGACAGTGTGATCCTTTTTGCCTTGTTTTGTTTTAGGGGACAATTTGAAGAAGTTTGAAGTAAATATTTGGTGTAAAAAAAAAAATGTTTTTTTTAAATCTAAAAAATGAGGCCAAAGAAGAAATCTCACATAACAAAGTATTTTTCTGATCCAGCCATATGTACAAAAAAAAAATTATAAAAAAACAAACATTTTGGTCTGAGGAGAATAACACACACATATACAGAAAATAACTTGCAGAATAGAAAAAAAAAAATAGACCCTTAAATCAGTTCATGACGAAATAATCTGTTTGCCTCTTTCCCCACCCACCAAAAGTACGAGCATTAATGCTGCACTTTCCTAGCTGCAATCAAAATGGTTAAGAAATGTCGGATGGGGGTTGGGGTTAAAGATGAAAAAGTAAAGATGAGGGTAAGAATGTAAAAAGGAAGAGAAAGAGAGAGAGAAGCCAGGAGGAGGAGGAGGAGAAAGATAAGAAGAAGGCAAGGAGGTGAAGCAAATGAACCAATCAGGTAAAAGAAAAAAGGTAAAGAGATAGAAGTAGGACTGAGTAGTTGAACTTTTAATTGTTGATGACGGCAATCATCATGCCAGCAGGGGATAAAAACAAAAATGTGATAGATTGACTAATTTCCTAATGATTATTTGCCACAACTTCAAAGATAATAATAAAAGTACTAATATGACCCGATTCCACCCTGACTTCTCCTATTACCAAAACAACTAAATCTCTCTATCCAATACAGAGTTTTATAACGGCAAATAACTCAAATAAAAACTACTGATGAGTAGCTTTACTGATGATGATGATGATAATGATTAAGTAGTTCATAATTGGTTATAATGGTAATATTATGATGATCATGATCAGTATAGATAGATGATAAAAATCATAATTATTACAACAATTGATATTTTATAATTGGTAGTAAAATGATCCCTTCTCATTTACTGTTTTGTTTCCCATGGTCTTAATTACTTACAGTCAAACCCAGAGATAAACAATTCAAAAGATTTACTTATTACTTGAGAATAGTTCCAATATACAAGAGTAGTGATGCTAACAATTTGGAACTTGTCACATTGGGATAACCAAAGATGCATTCCAAAAGCTAAGCAAAGTATTATGAAACAGAAAATTTTCATAATAAACAATGAAAAGAGGAATGAACTGTTATGTAATATCAGTCCTCCTATATGGTAGTGAATGCTGGACAATCTCATTACAGATGAAGAAGAGACTTGAAGCAACAAAAATGTGCTTCTATAGAAGGAGGCTTAGACCAAACATGTAAGCAACAACAAAGTTTCAGAGAAAATGGAAACAAAAAGACACTTATACTTAACATCAGGAAGAGAGAGTTGAAATTTCTAGGGCACATAATGAGGAAAGAGGGCTTGGAAAATCTGTTACTAACAGGACAGATTGAAGGCAAGAGGACCAGAGGAAAACAATGAATAATCTATTTAGTGAGCTTGAGAAAATGGATGGTGGTACGAGTTTTAGGAGAAATAATAAAAAGACAAAATTTATTAAGAACTATAAAAGACAGGAAATAGTGGAAAGCCATGATCACCTACATCCTGAAGGGACATGGCACATAAAGAGAGAAAAAGCATGTCTCTTAAATGAAGAAGTAAAAGTTCTTGAAAAGAAAAAATTATCTGGTGAGGTTACTATGACTGATGTTAAGAATGGATCTTACATCACAGAACCATTATCATTAGATATTGTTTTAACTGTTCTATTATTGTTGCTTTTAATCTCTCTCTGTACTCCATTTATGAATTAAACTTTATCATAGGTATTCAAAGAAAAAATACAGTGTGCACATATATATATATATATATATATATATATATAGAGAGAGAGAGAGAGAGAGAGAGAGAGAGAGTTTGGTACAGTTTCATCCATTTTCTTGGGGCTTAGGTTTTTTATTGATTGGATTGATGTATTTTTTATGGCTTATCAACCTTTACAGGTTATTTAAAATGAGAAAATATTTTTACACCAGATGAATTTTTGGGGAGATAATAATGATTTACTGATACAAGTTCTACTATTTAACCCATAGCTGTCAAATTATCCAAATCCTCTTTCTACATTATGTATCTCAGAAATATCAACCTAAAAAAGGGTTGATATTTCTAAATGAAAGAGTTTTTTGGGTTTCCATTTTCCTTAAAACTTTCTCATTGCTCTCATGTTCAGTCCATGTTATTCTCAGTATCATTCTGTTGCCTTAAGTCTCACCTTCCTCAGTGAAGAAATTATCCAACATTCACTGCCATATATGAGAATTTATATTACATAGCAGTTCAGCACTTTTTCTTTGTTTCTAACAAATCTTTCCTGTTTCTTAATATTTTGTTTAAATTTTCCTAGGCATTGTTCACTATTCCAATGCGTTTTCAGATTTCAGTGTTACATCATTTAATAAACACTTCCCAGAAATTTCTGTACTTGCTTCATTTTGGCATCTCCAATTTGTCGCAAGTATCTTGGGCTGTTCCTTTTGCTGATGACCATACATTCATTCTTCTTACAATTGATGGTTAGTTTTTTCTTCCCACTTTCCTTTGCTACCTTGTCAAGGAGCTTTTGCAGTTTCCTTTCTATATCTGCTATCAACAGTGTCATCTGAGTATCTGATGTTGTTAAGATTGTGTCCATTAATAATAAATCCTGGTTGGATTTCTACTTTTTATCTTAGAATCACCTTACTTTAAAGGTTAAATAAATCTGGCAAGATGATGCATCATTGTCTTATCCCCTTTGTGTACTTGCTCAATTTTCCATCTATATACAAGCAGTTTTCTTCCAGTAACTATTCTGGATTATTCTAATATCTTTCCCAAATAGATACACTTTTCCTCACAGTTCAAATGGAACTTCTTTTTTTTTTTTACTTTTTCTCATACTAAATGTCACTAGCTTGCATGTTTATATTTTACTTAGTAGTGTCATATGTAACACTATTCACATTCAAAGCATTATTAGTGTTTTGATGAGTGCTTCTTTCACCTTATTTGCTGTTTTTATCACAACTTCCAAATAGTCATTATACAGTCATTAATATGCAGTACACATAGGTCAGGTCACTCTACCAGTGTTACTGGCACCATATAACCCAGTGCTAACTGCTGCCTGGTTGGGCCAATGGTGACTAAACCAATTCCCTGACAAAACTTTTTTTAATGAGGGGGGTAGATGAGCACACAGCAGGATTAAAAACAAGACCTGACAAGAGAAGATGAACTTTCTTGAGAGTCAACAGCCATCTAAGCACAATGGGTAGACTGAGACCCATAACTATATTTGATGACATGACATCACTGGACAGAGGGCTAGGGTGAAGGGTCACCCACCCCAATGGAATCAGCAGCTACATGTCTGTGTCTTTCCTATAAATAGTACCTTTGGTACCTCAACTTCATGAATTGAAGTGCAGTACTAGACTGGCAGTTAGGTTTCATCACTTTGCTGTTGAAATTGCTAGATACAACCATAAAAAGGGTTATGTGTATGGAAAGTTGTATGAACATGCTGGTTTCAATTCCCAGTCACTCACACACAGCTATGGCTTAAATAGCAAAGCAGAGAGTCCTCTCTAACCTTGGTTGGAATTCAATAGGTATGAGACTGACAACTCCACCTTGTAACTACAGAAAACACTGCAGTAACATCTAGTGTGGTGAAGCTGTGCCCCTATAGTCCACATTATGATTTTAAAAAAAAGAGCCTTCAAGCTGGATGGTATTGGCTGAGGTTTGACCTAAAGAGGGATGGGATCCACCAGGTCAACTTGCTCAACAAACACTACTCATAAATGAATACTTCTCCAGCTTTCATTTCAAATAGGTGGAAGGAACTGGTCATGTGCTAAGCTGCACAGTGACCCTGTGACTTCACCAGGTCATGAGAATGATGAAGATGCATATAAGAAAGATAAAAATTAGTCTCTGGTAACATTTGAGCTTGCATTCCCTGGCAATGATTTATCAATTAGCTTATGAAATGCAACCAATAGGAAGGAGCCAACTGAACAAGAATGGCCTAAGTTAACTAAGCAGGCTTAATAATAGGAAAATGATAGTAGGCATAATAAAAATGAATGAAATTTACAAGGAACAAAAGACTAGTCAAAAATGAATACCTGACAATTGCATCAAAACATTTCAAATACTGTTATATCTAATACTATATACCATTTTCTAGAGAAAGGTATAAACCAGCATTTCTATACATATTACATGACAATCATTTATACTGCTCTAATCATCACTGGTGTATCATAAACAGAGTTGTTATATAGGAATAAAGTATCACTGCCGACACTTGAGTTTGAACATAGATTACCAGTGAGCAAACACAGGTGATCCCATTATTGAATTAAGTAGACCACATGACCATGGAGGAAACACATATATGGGAAGTTGCATGACGCCTAGAGGATTGATATTTCTAGTCTATTCGCTATACTCTTCAGATCTGCTATTTCTCCTCTATCCTCTATTACTATACAGACTGTTATTCTCTACTCTATTTGCTATACTATTTCTCTGTTCAGTTCACTATACAGATTACTGTTCAAGCGAGTATTATCGAGCAAGTACTATTAGTGAAGATGTTTGACATCAGTATTGTTCAACAGTGTATTATAGTTGTATCTGCGATTACAAAGTCTCTACTACAATGAGCATTAGAAAAGTGATGAGTATTCATTGACATTACAATACTGTGCAAGTCTCCTACATTACATATTGCTACATTTGTAAGTTTGAATTTCAAAAGACTACAAATGCCAAATACAGAAACAAGTGACCAATCATCATCAGTGTTGGTGGCTGTAATGGAAGCATGATTAAAATCAGAGTGATCATAACAGGGATAATAGTTGTTTTCATGGGGGTTACTGAAGTGGGGGAACATAAATAAGATTTATTTATTTGTGAATTTTATAAGGATGATTATAATTAATATGAGGATCAATGTAGTGGTGGTGTAGTGGATGTGTTAGTGATGATTGTACTTATGTTGACTGTTAGGGGGGGGATTTTAGAGAATGATGTCTGCAGTAATGACAGGGCAGTAAAGGAGGTTGGAGGTACCGTGATGAATGGGGAGTCTGTACAGAGGAGCAGAAATAGCAAAATATAGAATCTGGCAGAGATTGGTGACAGTGACAAGTCCCTTCAATGAAGCAAATCTTAATTCTTGTCAGCAAAGAAAAATCAGTTTCAAGCCTTTTGAATATTTCTGCCATAGAATGAAGAAAAGAACAAAAAAGGAGAAAGCAAGAGAAAACAAAAACAAACAGAACAAAAAAGATGACAATTTAGATAAAAAGAAAGAGGAAGAAACTCCCTTTAAAATCCAAGAAGGGATTGAATAAGGGTTTAAGGATGAAAAGGTTGGAGCAAGGAAAAAAATGAAAAAGGATAGCAGCAAAAAGAAAACATTTAGCCAATTTCTTTGAGTAATTAAAAAAAAAAAATATTTTTAAAAAATTTCTTTTGCTCTTCTCTTTCCTCTTTTTAATTTTTCTGATCTTAAATTAACAAAATGAAATCCATTTTTAAGCAAAAATCATTCCCGTCAAAGAATGAAATAACATTTTTCTTGCTGTCTATTATCACTTTTTATTCTTGTTGACAACATTTCCTTTCCATAAAAGTTCTTGTCATTTTTATTATTATCATCATCATCATTGCCATGTGTGCAACCACCACGACAACAACAATGAACACCATTAGTATTCTTTGATCATTACAACATTGTTATTATTCATCTAATCTAGAATGAACCCTGCAAAATCTGGCAACCTCTCTTAAGTAATCAAGGGAATTTAAGAATCCAAATTGTAAAAATAAAAAATGAAATAAAAAGCTTTACTTATGTTCAAACATTATGCAATATTATTAAAAAGAAAACTAAAATAGAAAAATAAAGCAAGTATCTTATAAAGCATCAACGGAAAGGATAATAAAGAAAATCTATAAATCAAAAATGATGAAGTAGTGGTGGTGGTGTTGATTGGGCATATAAGTAAATGTCTATTTGATATTGTATTAATGATAAAATTAAACAAATTAACTAATGTTCTTTCAATATTGAACAAGTAAAAGAAATGAAAAGATTATGAATTGCGCCAAATATAAAAATATGTAATAAAAAATAAATGTATTATTTCATGGTGGTGCAAATCATACATTATTTCATGCTTACAATATAGAAAAAAAAATTGTCATAAAATGTGGAAATGTTCATGATGTAAAAGTAAAAGCAATAAAAAGATTTAATAATTTGCATCAAATGGTACCCATGAAATAATGTTTTTTTATACAAATTATTAATCTTTTTACTGCTTTATCTTTTCCATTATGAACATTTCCACACTTTATGACGATTTTTTTTTTCTAAATTATAAGCGTGTATATTCAAAAAAAAATTTAACATGAAATTCCTGCTGATTAAGGATTAGTAGCAGTACAAGTAAAACTAAATTTAAATTTTATATATAGCTAAAATCGGATTAATAAAAAAAAATCAGTTTGCTTTATTTACTTATTTACCAATAATTATAATATAAATTCTATAAATAGAAAATGACTTGATATCTATCTTTCAGATATAAGTTGGATAAATAAATATTAGCTTTCATGAGTTTTCAACTCTATCCTCATTGTTCATACTCTCAAATCCAACAGAACAAGTTGGGAGCAGTGTATTAAAAAAAAATTTAGATCTAATCATTAAACTATAGATGTAAAGACACTTGAAATTATAAAAGAAATAATCAGGACTTCACCTCAACAATTAATAAAATCAATGTTTATAGAGAGAGCAGGAAACTTATTACAGTGTAACCCGGATATAAGAGAGATTTTCTCTGGTCCCAAAGTGTTCCCATACTTACCTAAACAAAATAGACCAAACCCGGATATAAGAGAAACCCGGATATAAGAGACTTCTTCTCCGGTCCTGACAACTCTCTTATATCCTGGTTACACTGTACCACAAACTGAGCAAAATCCTAGAGATATTAAATATGCTTAAAAAAATCTTTTAATAAAAAAATGGGGGAGGGGGATTAAAAACCACATCAAAAATTAAACACTGACTATAAGTACAGTTTATATTTAGTGTGCCTATAAAGATGTTGCAGTGATTAACCTATTTAGTGAGTTTGAGTGAAAGAGAACAAAGATGGATGGTAAAGGGTAAGAAATTATTAGAGCAACAAAAGATAGGTAACTGTAGAGAACGATAATTGCCCATGTCCTGAAAGAACTTGGTACAAAAAACAAGTGTTCGTGATGATGAATGCCATATATACAAAAATTAGACCAAAAATACCTGTACAGAGAGCCATTTTTGACATATCCATCTGCTTTGGTCCGTGTTAATTATAAGACAGAAAATGAGATTGATGAGAATTTAAGAGGATAATATTTACTCAATTTCAGATTTCATAAAATAAACACTTATCAGATGGGTAAATTGTCACCATTTTATATTTTTAATTTTGTGCATGCATGTTGTTTTTGATTTTGTTGTCAGCACAGTATAGTAGGGTCAGTTGGGCACCATCTGTGAGAAAAAAAAACAGCATGATACAATTCATTCTGCCAGAAATTTAGAAACAGTATGCTGAACTGTTTGACATTCATGCCGGAAGCTCTAAACAAACATTTCAGAGTGTTTGGGTGTCAATCTGAGAACAGTGCAGAGGATTCAGAAAGAGTTGGATGAGTCTAATGGTGATTATGAAAGTGTTCATAGTGATCACTAGTGAGAGTCATGTTATGCCTCCATTCATCTTCCCACAGGCCCTGAGACTCAACACAATGTCTGGCAAGAGGATTCTGTACCATGCCACACAAGGAGAACCCAGTCATGGCTGTCAGACATATTCTGCGACTACATCACCCACTTACATCTGGCCACCTAACTCCCCAGACTGCAATCCCTTTGATTATTATATGTGGGGCACAGTTAAGCGAAAGACCAACAAAACTCCTTGTAACACCAAAGATGAACAGCAAGAATTATGGCAGCATTCATCAACTTAAACAAGGAGACCATCCAGAAGAGTTGCAAAAGGCTGTGGTAGAAGCCAATGGTGATTTTATTGAATAAATAAGAACAAATAAATAAAGAACAGACATTTTATGTTGATTAATTTTAATGACTGAACTTTTACAAATTACAAATAATCTTTCTCAGATCAAGCAGAAATTCTGTCAGAAATTTACCAAAGTTTATTTTGGAAGAAAAGTACAAGAAATCTGTACTTTTCTTCCAAAAAGTTTCTGACAGTATTTCCTCCTTGTCTGAGAAGGACTGTTCATAATTTGGAAAAGTCAATCATTAAAATTTATCAACACAAAATGTCTGTTGTTTTCAATAATATTTGCTTTAAAGAACATTTGCTGCCTGAATACACAGAATATATAAGTTAATGAATTTAGTAGATTTATCTTTTATCCTAATGAGCAGATCTATCTGCAAAACTTCAGTTTGCCAGAAGTCATTGAACTTTATTCATCTATTCTGTAATTCAAATTTCTTCAGAAAGTTAAAACAAAACAGGCAAAGAGAAATGAACTACAAATTTCAGTAAAACTTGTCATTTGCAAACAGATATAATTAACCTGTGCAGTGCATCATTAGTCTTCCTTGTAAGTCTTGCTAGCAGATTGAGTGATTACTTACTCAGTATTTGTTTTTAAGTAATAATTTCTTTGATAGCCCACATAATGAATATATTTTGGAGTGGGAAAAAGATTTATCCTTAATATAAATTGCAACTATAAAGAATGATCAATGATAAAAAGTATTAGATGAGATTCAGAATGTAATGAATTTTACTTACAATACCTAATTCTAAAATTCTTTCTTTTTTATCTAAACAAATTTTGGAAAGTGAAAATTTTGCTGAGATAAGTAGGAAAATTTCCATATTTTCATCTGAAATCAAGAAACTACAAACTTTTAGCAAAATGATGCCAATACGTAGTAAAAAAGAAGTTGTCAGTTTAAACTGACACCAGAAGGATATATATGTTAACAACACATTTACACAAATTATTCAAAAAGAATTTTATGTTCATAGATATTTACAGTGAATATTTCCCCATCTCTCTACTTGTACAAATATTGGCTAAATTATTATTTTGGTAATGTAATTGGAAACAGTATCAGGAAGCATTACACAGCTATAAATGATAAGCATTTAAAGACAGAGTATAATTTTAATTTTTCATAATAAATGTACAAATATATGTACATATTCTTCTTTCTTTTTTCTGATCAGATTTTCGGGCCTAATAAAAAGAAATATCTTTATTCAAAATGGCACCCAAACAAAGCAATCACCAAAGTGAACAGTAACCCTAAGCAGAGAACTGAGTCAAGATTTCAAATATAAAAGACAAAATGCATGAAAGGAAAAAAAAAAAGGAAGGAATTGGAAGCCATATGTGAATGAGGCTTTCAATGCATCATACACTCAGGCTTTTATTGTCTCTAGTAACCAGAGTTCAACTTACAGAACACCCCAACTCTTACAAAGATGGTGAAGTTTCATGTTCAAAATGTCCCTACAACGTATAAAAAAGCTGACTAATATCTGATGAAAGACATTCAAAAAGACAATAACAATTTTTATTTCTCAAAAAAAAAAAAAAAAAAATTTTTAGAAATATTTTTACAGAATAAAAAATTATCCTAAAAATAAACTCAATAAAAAGTCCTTTCAATGATGTTTTTTTTTAAAGATAGCTGCCAATATTTTAATAAATTTCAGTCAAATGGAATAAAAAAATTTGCAAACTAGTTTAGTTTCTATGTTATTCAGAAGAGGCAATTATTGAAAATATTAATTATTACTAGATGTAAAAAGTGTTGTAGATGATCAGTAACAGAATCAAAAACCTCCATCATAAGAAGAATACAGAAACAAAATCAATTGGTCTCTTCTTCTCATATATATTAAGTAGGGACCTCCAATTTATTCATTTCTTTTACTAGTTAAAATAAACATAGTAGATAAAACTGGCCAAGATGTGAAACATCCTTTCTTGTTTCTCACAACAAACATATTCTTTTCCCCACCATTCTCAGTGAATATTTCTTCACTCATCTATGAGCTAAATAACAGAGTAGACTGATATCTCTAGCATTGGTTGGGCAATCAGTCAAGTAGAAAGACAAATCTGAATTCAGAAGAAAATGAGATCACTCCAACTTTGCTAAGAACAGTTAGGACAATGCACAGGCACAGATAAAGAAAAGGACATTATAGAGAGCCATAATCACTTATATCCTGAAGAAGCACAGCATTTGAGGAGTTGAAATGTTTGGATACATAAGGAGGAAGGAGGGCTTGGAGAATTTAACTCACAAGGCATATTGAAGTGGCAGAGGAAGACAGCTAGTAACCTAACGAGGATAGTCTCGTTGAACATCACTACTGAGCAGTGAGTTTGATCCTCACTGGGTGTTCCATATAAAATCTAACATTAAATAACCCAGCAAGGTTTTACATTTTGTAAAATAAAATAACCCACCAACATACCTGTTGTGTTCATGTATAGGCAACACCATAAAGTATTTCAAACAATGGGAAATCCAGAAAACTGCAACTATTTTCTGTTTTTTGCATGTCACTATTCAGTTTTTTGTAAGAGCTTAAAATTTTTTGTCTAAATATTGATCATAACAAGCATTTCACCGCAAGCAGGATGGGAGTGCCAATAGTAGACAAGGAGCTACAGAGAGTGTAAGTAAGGGAAAAGATGGGTGTGGTTGAGGAAAGTATAAAAAAAAAAAAAGAACAGAGGAAAGTAAAAAGAACATGGATCAAGGCAACAGAAGATGTCAATTGATATTATATCTAAATTTTTGAAGATTATAGTTATCAGGGAAGCAAGTAAGAGGAAGGGAGTTCCACTGTCAGGAAGTGTGAGAGAAGAAGCTGTTGGAGTAAAAGAGTCAGTTACATCTAACTGCTTCGACAGTAAAAGGGTTGGTCCAAGATGCCAACTTAGTAGCATGCTTAAATTTATGCACTCGAGGCACCAGTGAAAATAGCTCATCAGAAAAGACAGAGGGAAGCCACATTATGTCGCTGAGAAAGTGACTGTAGTCGAGATCCCAAGTCAAGACCAATCACATTGCATATCTGTCTTTGGATTTTGTGAAGAACCTTGAGATGAACAGCAGGGGCACCAGACCATATATGGCAACAGTATTCCATGCATGGAAGAATAGTAGATTTGTAGATGTAAAGGATGGACTCAGATGAGAAAAACCTTCTGGCGCAACACAGAGAAACAAATTTCCTTGTGGTAGATGCAGCTATTGATTCAATGTAGTTGTTCCACCTCAGGTCAAGGGAAAATGTGAGACCAAGAAGGCGCAGTGAGGCACTCTCATAGAGCTGAGCATCAACCATACTGATAGGAGGCAGGGAAGTTTCTGTATGATGAGTAAATTACAGCAGTTTTGTTTTGGATGCATTGAAATTCACAAGCCACACCTCTAAATTCACAGTAATCAGAGAAAAGTTGAACATTAGCTGCAGGAAAACTATACAGGTTGCAGCAGAATTACCTTCCACATTTAACTAATGTCTTACCATTATGTGAGATATATATATATGGGAAATATTTTTGCCATACCCTTTATAATAAGAAAAATATCAAAATCTGTGTTGCTAACCTTGGGCAAATACTTTCTAAAAATTATTTAGTTGTAATGTAATTAAGAAATAAATTAAAAATATTATTGTTATTTTTTTTTAATTATCAAGACAGGTGATAATGCCACTGAGATGCAAAGTATTACTAGGAGTGAAAGAGAATGAGATGATTTTAATGAAGAGAAAGGACAATAAAAGAATAGGTTCAGAAAGACAGAAGATGGCAATTGATATTGCATTTAAATTTTTGGAGATTGTGGGTGACAGGGAAGTAAGAAACTAGAAAATTTCTTTTCCACAGGCAAGATGTGCGCAAAAGAAACTATTAGAATAAAACTTACAGTTATATCTAGCTATTTCAGTAGTCAAACAATGAGACCTAATTGCCAATCTAGTAGTTTGCTTAAATCCATGCAGTCAAGGTACCAAGCTAACCATAACAGTGTTGCGATTATATGGAGCAAAGTTGTCTTTAAAACACATTTTTATAAACCTTAATCATCATCTTCTATGTGCCATGTCCCTTCAGATGATTGGCAATCCTGACTCTCCACAAATTCCTGTCCTATGTAGCTCTTAAAAAATTTTCTCTTTTTGATATCTCCCTTAGACCTTGTACTGCCATTTATTTACTCAAGCTAGTTAGGTAAGTTATGCATTGTTTTCTTATATGCCTCTTGCCTTCAATATGTCTTGTGAGTATGAAATTTTCCAAGCCCACTTTCTTCATTATGTACTCTAGAAATTTCTCTTTCTTCCTGAGAGTTTACTTTTTGATTCTATTTTCTCTAAAACTTTGTCATTGCTCACATGTTTGGTCCATCATATCCTCAGCATCCTTATGCAGAACCACATTTCTCTTACTTCATGTCTCTTCTTCTTTATCTGTGAGGAGATTGTCCAGCATTCACTGACATAGGAAGACTGATATTATGTAACAGTTCAGTACTCTTCTCTTTATTTCTAACAAAATGTTTGTTTTTTAATACTTTATTTAGCTGTTGGGAAGCGTCTCTCACTATCCCATTGCGCCTTTGGATTTCAGTGTAGCATTTTCCATTTCTCTACTAAAACACTTCCCAGATATTTAAATTTTTGTATTTGTTTGATTTGTTGATATATATCCAATTTGTTATTTGTATTTGGACTGTGTCTTTTACTAACAATCATGCATACTCTCTTCTTGCAATTGAGGTTTAGTCCTTTCTTCTTGCTTTCCTTCACTACTTTCTGTAAGAGTAATTAGGTTCTATTCTATATCTACTATCAACACTGCATTACCTGCATATGTTGCTAAAATTGTGGCCACCAATAATGAATCCTAGTAGGACTTCTAATTCTCTCAGAATCTACTCCCTGTACAGGTTGAAGAAGCCTGGTGAGAAGATACATCCTGGTCTTGCACCTTTTTCTGTTTTGGCATATTTACTGAATTCATTTTCTATCCATATGCAGGCAGTTTGCTGCCAGTATAGTTTCTGGATTATTCTAATATCCTTAGATAATCTAAAAGGATTAGAATTTATTGTAATTATTCCTATTAATCCTAGTAATTGCTTAATACGAACTTGCTTTATGCTAACAAAAACGGCGATGAATTAATTGTATAAAGCAGGGTTTGCATGTGTATAACATAGACATCATGTATATGAGACTTTATCAATACCATCAAAATGTCTCATTGAGTATATCTTCTAACTGCATCATTCTTGGCCAGGCCGGTGTCTGAAATGCTCTTCTATGTTTACTGATGCATATTCAGCCTGTGCATTGCAATCAAATGTCATTCAGCTTACAAGAGAGGGGATAGGGGACAACGTGCAACATGTGTATAGCTGATTATGGAAAAGAATTAGGAGAATTACATTTGGCATATGGTAACCAGAAAAAGCCAAGTGGCAAACAGAAACCACCTTAGCATAATGTCCATGTCAGAAATGAAATTACAATTAATACACTTTCTCTTTTAGCAATTAAGCATTAATTTATTAAGGGGAAGGCAACAAATACAAGTTTCAAAATATATAAACTCAATCTTAATTTTCTCTCTCTCTCTCTCTCTCTATATATATATATATATATACATATATATATATATTAGGATATTACAACAAAAACATGTAGGAATCGCTACACAAGTGCAGACGTGTTTCAACACATAACAATGAGTCTTCTCAGGTGACTGTAAATTACTGGCGAGTGAACGATTAATTTGGTTTCAAAAACAAAATACTTCCTCTTTTTTTAAAAAATAAATATAAGGCTTGAGGGCTTTACCCTGATCAACCAATCGAATACGACCTACATTAAATTCAAACTAAGCAAAAAAAGAAAAAAAAATAGACATTATTATCTTAGAAATGTGGCATGACCAGGAGTTGGAATCTAACAGCAGCCAGGCATTAACTTAAAGACTGATACAGATGGTTACATAAAATGTACACATGACAGACAATCAACTTTCAGAAGAAATAAAAGGCAGGTAGAGAGGTAATTTAACTGAATGCCAAATTAGTTATATGCTTTGTGGATTTCCTTTGTACCTGGATATATATATTTGGAAAAAAGTTGGAAAAGTTTCCATGTCACACATTCACTGGACTAAAAAAAAAATGATAAACCATTTATTATATATATATATATATATATATATATATATATATATATATATATGGGATTAATACAAATACAAAATTTGTCACTTAGTTATATTGAGCACCCCAATTCCTGAGTTTCATAGACAAGCATTTTTGCAATCATTCACTCCATTCGTCAGATTTCAGCAATTGACTGTAGATTTTCTCATTCTCATTATTTTTTAAGTTAGAAAATAATTTATACACTAATTAATGGTATTAGTATGATTTTTTTTTTTTTTGTGTGTGTGTGTGTAGAATGTTGTGGTTATTTCTCCTTTTCATTATTTCCTTCTTTCCTTATACTCTTTCCCTATTACTTTTCCTTCTTTTTTTTTATTCAATTTCAGCTTTGAGTGTCAAAGAATGTCAAATATAACGTAATAGTCATTTCCAGTATCACAGATAGGGTTTTTTGGGTTTTTAGGGTAATTCGTTTTCTCAAATGTTCTGGGTTTTTTTTTTTTTTTCTTAAGAAATATATGCCTCTTCCATTTTTTATTTATTTCTTGTTTAAATGATGTTTTTTTATTTTAATTTAATACTTAAATGGCAATGTAAATATTTGTTTATATGTCTTCACTTACCTATTTTCATTTTTCTTGTTTAATAATTAATAGTCTATTTTTTACCTGGCTTGCTGTTATCTTAAGTATTAGGATATTAATTATGAAAGGTTAGGTTTATAATTGTATTTTATTTCTTGTTGTTTGTGTATATATATATATATATATATATATATATATATATATATATATATATATATACACACACACACACACACAACACACAGCACAGCACTATAAAAAATAAATAAAACATTTAGGAAATAATTTTTGTGGATAAGAATTCTTTAGATATTCCTTAAGGTGTGGCACTTGTCAGAATAAAAAAATATTGATTTATTACTGATTTTAGAATGGGGGTCCTGTTTATAATATTGATACAGTGTTACATAAAACCCTGAATTTTTCAGAGTTATCAGAACTTAGATGCTTATTTGCAATGGTAGTAACATGTTAGCAGTCCTTAAAGACCCTAACATTGAATCACAACCAGCTTAGAATTTCTACTTCTTCCACACTATATAACTATCGACAATGAACCACTTGAAAATGGCTAATGAACTGACTGAAAGCAATTAGGACAATACTCATTACAAACTGTTTCTTCACTGACTTATGCCCCCACTCCACAAAAAGAAAACTGTAAGAATATTAGAAAACTTAATAAAAAACTTTTACCTTGTCTGTCACATTCAATGAAACATGTATAAAAGAAAGGTTGCTGCCCAAATATATAATATATGTGTGTGTGTGTGTGTGTGTGTGTGTGTGTGTGTGAGAACTGAATATGATTATATTAAAAATGCATATAATATAAATATTTATGTTCATACAGTTTAACATATTTTACAAGTAAACAAAGGCACAGATTGCATTCAATATTTGCTGTCAAGCCCTTTTCCAAGTTTTATATTCTTAGTTAATATCTCAAACTCCCACCAACACCAATTAATATTTTAAAAATGCCACAAATTACAATACCATAAGTATGTGAATATATATTTTGTGAAGTTCTATACAGACATATCATTGTGTATACAAATATGTATCTCCACTAAATTGTGCAATCATGCTAATGAAATCACACACACACATATATATATATATATATATATATATATATATATATATATATATAGTGAGAGGTGCTTGTGCAATAGCATTTATATGCATGGATTAATGCCAATGCACTATTACTAATGTGTTTGTTAACACAGATGTGCTTGTCTGTGCATATATGATATTACATGTTTGAATGTATTTATATATATGCAAGACTGGCAAATATGAGAGGCCTATGTTGCTGGTAAATTTTATCAAATCATGCAGCTGGTGCACTGGATACATGCATTAGTGAATGTGTGTGGCAACCTTGAACAACATTAGAACAACTGCATATGTGCACCCTGAACTAACTGAACAACCAATGAGAAGGCAAGGTCATTTGTTTGGGGTTAATTTTATTGAAGGAATCAATATTGAAGGAAAAGTAATGCCAATAAACTCACACAGAGGATTTTGATTTGATGGAACACTGGGTATAGAAGTGAGAATACGGAAACATATAAGATGGTGGATGCATGATTTGAACTCCTGAAGATTGCTTGATTTAGAAGATTGACATTTTTTTCTTCATATATATATATATATATATATATATATATATATATATATATATATATATTTATTTATTTATTTAAGAAGGAACAAATCTGCTGAAAGATTTTCAAGATAATGTAGAAGGTCCTAACATGAAATGCATATTTCAATTTCCAATCAAAAATGTTTTAGGATTGGGATATTTTTCCTTTTTATTTTTTTCTTCCATGCATGATTTTTAATACATTGAATAATGTCACATTTTTTTTCTTGAGGAAACCAAAGTGCCAATTGTTTTTAATCATCATTGAATTCATTGTCAGAATAAGAAGACACTGAACAAAAAGTTTTCTCAGCTACTCCCAAGCAGTTAATACATACAACCAGGGAGAGTAACAAGGAATTCCTATTAAATTATCTATAGGCTAATTGATATAGGCAGAGTTTGCAGATACTATGAGGTAAACATGTGATGCCCACACAACAAAACACTTGACACATGCAAACATACATAATGCTATAAAATGAACATGGGACACATAAACACAACCAATGAAAACAAAACATTGAATTCAAAAATGTAAACAACTCATTAATCCATTTTCAAATTTTCTGATGAAACTAAATAAATACTGAAACATTAAGTTTATAAAGGTTTTCCAATTTGTTCCTTGTTCAATCATTTTGTCAGATTTAATCCATATCTTCAATTCATCTGTATAAGAGTATGAATCTTATGGCATTTTCCATAAATAACTCTTCAGTATTTCAGTACATAATACTAATTCAGAAATGAGAATTATTTGAAAGGTACACATCGCATACAACAGAAATAAGTGAAAAAATGTTGCACAATTCAATGATAAAATTTAAGCAAAAAATAAGTACTACTATTATCAAAATTATATACATATAACAGCCTATAATAGAATCAATAAAAAATCATAAAGTTTATAGCATTCAAAGGTCAATGTAGTTTCAAATTAGTAAAACTGCAACAAAATTCAGTATATTTTTATTCACGGATGTGCTAATAGTATAAAGGTTATGAAAGTGTGGCAAAATATTGTTGTTCAAATTCCACCTGAGGATGTTGATTATGCTTTCACACAAAGGCCGACTGGAAAGATAGAAATCTGTCTTCTTCCCATCCCCAGCAAGGCACACTGGAGTCTCTAGATTTGGTTGGCAACCAGTCTAGGAGAAAGACAATTCTGAATTGAATACCAGTTGGGCATGGGAAAATGGAACCCATAACATACTAGGTGTGCATGGTGAGGCTGTGGCTCTATACTCCACAGAGGAGTTAACAGGTTAAACATACACACATAACATATTATTCACACAAACATATATATATTTATATATATTTATTCAGGCATATACCTCTATATATAAAATCAAACTGCATTTTATATACAATACAAAACACCCTGTTACCTTATATATTTAGTCACTGTTTCATCTCCACTTCTTAGTAATGAGATATTCTGTTATGCTAACTGGAGATATTGCTCAATGTCAACAAAAAAAAAAAAAAAAGTTTGACGTTACTACATCAACAGGTTATATTATAAGTAGGGTAGAAAAGGCTGGTGTTAAATTGCTTTTTATATTTGTTCAGTGTTTATTTCTTTTGTTTTTGTGGTTCTTTTTACAGTTTATCAGCCATTTGTAGATTATTTAAAGCCAAAACATATTTTGGATTGTAAGAATAATTCTTTGTTTTTGTTACAAGTAACTATTACATTGACATTGATTTTTCCAGAAGCAAGTCCTACTATTTAATCCATGTAATACATACTTTTGTTGCTTAACTTTGTGAGTAATAATCTGTGAAACAGTGTGCAAAAAAGCAGACAAAGGACAACTTTGAAAAAAAAAAAAGAAGCAATCCCATGTAACACTGTCTGGTACAAGCTATAAGAATTTGAAGATCTCAAAACATACATTTTATATTATCTAAAAACCATTCAAAGGCCTAAAACACTGCAAATATTTTGGATATACCTGGAAATAAGTTTGAGACATTTTAAATATTTCTACTTGTGCATAAGTGCAATGTTGTCAATCATTAAGAGATGAAATTCTCAATAATTAGCTCTGTCTGTCTGTGCTGTGAATGTGTTTTGGATGGTTGACATTTTGAAAGGTTTGTTCCACAGGTCTTTGGGACTAACAATGGTGAGGTACTGTTACAGGTCATGTCATGACACTTCCCAACTGTATTGGGTTGCAGCCAACAAGTGCCAAGTTTAAACTTTGAACTCCCCAACAACATAGTCACACAATCTTTTCTTTTATTAAAACACAGAGAAACAGAAAAGGAGATATTTTATCGGTAAAACAGAGTATAAAATATTTTTTACGTACATACACAAAAATATATACATTTGATACACTAAGTTAAATATAGTGCAAGGTCGAACAAAGGATATACCACTGGGTGTGGTTATCTGTGGTAGATAGGTTTCAAAACAAACACCCAGACCCAAGAGATGGTTCAATTTGTGGATAATAGCAAACTTATAGGATATGTCCAAAAATTGTGACCAGGAAAGGAAAAAGGCCAACATTTTTGGTCTGAAAAAACAAAAACAAATTTTCAAAATTTGTAATATAGTATTGCATAGATCTGAAGCAAGCCAGGAACCACAAAATAAAAAAATGGGGAATTTTAAAACATAATACCTAAATCAGGTATTATGTTTTAAAATTCCAAATTCTATATTTTTTATTTGATTCTCTCATAAAACTAACATTTCTTTTTTGTTTGTGTTTTTTTGTTTTTCATTCATACTTATTTTCTGGAATAAGATCTATTCACTTTTTCCACATATAAGAATTATATATAAAAAGTTTTAGAAGTTAATGTTTTGTGGAGGGAAAATGGAAAATGAAGTTTTCTGATATATTTTGTAAATTAATGGTAGTAATCATTTTTTTAGATAAATGATACAATTCAGCTCACAATCATTTTCATAGATTGAGGACAAGACAAAATTAGTCTTCTGTTTAGTTTTGTTTCACCAAAAAAATTATGTGGACTGAAGTCCACCCCACCCCAATTCAATGTGGATGCAAAGTCAATATTTTCAATTAGCAATAGATTTTACTACACACCATGAACTAAGTTGAAGACAGAGAAGACACAACTCTCCCCTCCACTAAGAAATATATTTAAAAATTAAATGAATTAGATAAACACATCTCAGAAGTCAATGTATGCAGTCATATTATTATTATTATTATCATTATTCTTAATTTGAGCTTTTCCCTTAATAATTTGATGACTCAGACTTTGAAAGTCTTGAGGGCATTTTCAATTGATTATTATTTCTTTGTATTTTCAAAATGTTTTATTATTAACGATTTATATCTACGTATTATTTTTGCCAAGTAGGTTAACTAAAGTTTTGCCTGTTAGGTCAGTTGCGTTTGGTGAATTCAGATGATAAGATTGTACTGTATACACTAATTTTGAACAGAATATTAAGGCCATACAAATACACTTCCAGTCAAAATTCATACACAAAACTGAGAGGGTATAACCAGCATACATAAATATTCAGGTACAGCTCAACAAACATATACATATGCAATAAACACCAATAAATGTTTTTCCACAGCCATTTTACATAGGAACAGAATATTTTATTACACAAGACAAATTTGTCAGAGGAGGACTATATTTTCTTTCTGATCAATAAGCTCTCTCTCTCATACACACACACACACACAGTTGAAGACCAAACAATTATATAACATACACACACAGAGCTAAAGACCAAACAGTTATATATATGATACACACACACACACACACACACACACACACACACACACACACACACTCTTAAATTTTCTTTCTCTAACACATGCTTCATTAGAGCCAGGAGAACTTTCATACACATTACAAAAATATTATAAATAAAATATAAGGAATATACACATTTGTACATATGCATAAACACACACGACAACATCCATTTCAAAAAATGTCTTAATGAGAAAGATTTAAAACAATTTTTCTTTTTCTACATGTCACCCCTACTCCAAATCATCTGGTTCTTGTTACAGAATAAAGGAAGGGGACAAGGGGTGGAGGAAGAGTAAACAATTTAAAAAATTTAAAAAAGAAAAGAAAAAAAAGGGAGATGAGGAGAACAACAAAGAAATCCAAAGAAGGGAAGGGAGCAGGAGGTTGACAGTAGAAAGGGGTGGGGTTGAGTAATGTAGAAAGTCAGAAAGGAGGAGAGGGCAAGTTCCAGGGATCAGGGTTTCCGGGTTACTATACTACAGGATATGTTTTTCATGTTTACAATTACATGATTGCAATAGTTACGACTTCTTAAAGTTACAAGAACAAGCTTTCTTTTTTTTTTTTCTTTAAGGAATAAGGAAATAAAAATAAGCAAAAAAAATGTCTAAGGATTCAAAGTAGAAGTGACAAACTATAAATCATCAGCCATGACCTCGTAACACACAACAGACACACGCAGAGATCGAACCTGCAGACCAAAATGAAAGAATAACAAGCACAAACGAAGTACATGCGTACGCATATAGAAAAAGTTGCAATGCATGCAAGTGATATTGTGATCGTTATCTGCAGCCTTGCAATGAATAAGAATATGTCTGGCATATTGACAGCTATTACAAGAAACAATAGACAAATGGTTTTACCACAAAACGAGACTTATCACCTTTAACAACAAACCTTTAAAAAGTTACACAGTTATACTCTTTACATTTCTCAAGATTTTATATTCATTTAATCAAAATAGGATTCTTTTAAAATATTACCAGCATAACATACTTTTTTTTTTTTTATCAATCTACATACACGCTATAAAAACATGGAGTGGCACAATGGTTATCAGAATGAAAAACAGAATCAGTGAGTCATGTTCAAATTTTGTCTGAGAATCTTTATGTTCATTTTGCACTAACTTCATAAGGAAAGGCATGACTCCACATCTCCCTGCATATACAGTTATCTGAATGGGACATGGACTCATGTTATTGATTTTAAATTCTGGCAGGGAGTGCTTATGTAATACCCTTGAAAAAGGCAAGAATACACCAATTCAAAAAGATAACTGTTCAAGATAATAAAATAAAGATGGCCTATAGAAATAGAGAAGATGACAGAATGACTGCAGGTTTATGCTCTATTTAATCATTAGGGCTTGCATGGTTGAAATGACAAAGGTAATGCCCATGAAAGAGAGGCTTCTAAAATGAAGGATATGATCTCAAGTCTAATGAGAAGCTACGTTTTTACGTCCTAGTTTTGTACCATTTGCTTTATCAGCTGAAGATTATATTGACTGAAAGGGTTTTGATAAATCTAGTAAGATGGTTTTAAACTAGGAATAAAATAAGTAATGCAAACTTAGACTCAGTGATAACAGGACAAGCAATAAATAAGTATTACTAAATAAGAACTAAATAAGGTATCCCGAGACATGGTCAACAGAACAAGAACAATCTATCTCTTGTAGATGAAAAAAAAAAAGGTTAAATTCAAAATTCCCTGAAGGTTACCAGGATCGACAAGCACCTGATCTGAAGGCTGAGTGCATGATGGCCAAAACAATGTGATAAACAACAACAAAGATGAAGAAAATAGTCTATGTGTAAATAATTTGACAACTCTGCATCTCAGAAATTCAGACAGAGAAAGAGTGAAAATTTTTCAGATGAGAATATTTTTTAAAATAATGTTTTAATGTTTTACATTATTCAGACTATTGTCCTCATCTTTGTGACCATATTTATTACAACGTTTCGGCCATTGTACGCTTCGGCCTTCTTCAGCTGGTTGGAATGTCGAACTGAACCCTTTATTTCATTCCACATGCCATGTTTAATGAATGTCAGTTATCAGTTATCTCCTGAAAGTTCTCCACTGCCTTAACCGGGTATTGAACTCACACTCTTTGGGTCCTGTCACTGGATCTAATCAACGCCTTTATCCACTGTGCCATGAAGACATCTGTGTATGAATTTCTGGGTATTATAAACCTAATGTCTCAGCAACCACTTTTACCAGTGATCATATTGCAATTTTTTGCTGTTATCATTGCATTTTTTTTTTTTTACCAGAGCTCATATTGCAACTTTTGTTGTTATTATTGCTTTTCTCTGGCACTCCTTATTACTGGTTCCCATATTGTATTCATTTCTATGCTTGGTCAGCTCAGGAGTTTTTTATGGCCTAGCATATGTGCTGATTCCTTAAGTTTATGAATTTTCCAATCGTGTTCCTTGTCTATGATCTCAACCTGATCCCACAGAGGGCAGTGATCTCCCTTCTCTCTCCATATGTGGTCAACCTCGCCTGATTTTTCCACTTCTCCTTGTGTTACAGCTTTCTGGTGTTCTTGATGCCTTACCTTAAGGGGGCGGCCTGTCTCCCCTTTATATTTCTTTCCGCAGCTGCACAGGAGAGCGTACACAATATAGACAGATACTGTTTTAAAGTTGTATATTATAGTGGTTAATACTCATAGTGGTTAATACACATAGTTACACAAATTGCATATAGACAGCTTCCCTGTTCATGTCGAGGGGAGACTAAAGTCTCCACTCTTCACATATTTAAATTAGACTACCACCTTAAATAACCTTTTGTTTTACTTGCTAATAATTTGAATATTTATGTAAAATATAAACAAGTATTTGCATTGCACTAAGATAACAAACCGATAAATTAAAGACTTCTTATGATCTATTTTTGTCATTTTTACAATCTTTTTCATTTTAATCTATTGCTATATTATTGGTGGAGCTGATAAAATAGGAAACAATAAATGTTAAATTTGATTTACAAAATTATTTTGACACAGAAAATAGTGACAAATCCAAAATTAGTTTTGTTTTTCTAATGACAAAATAGATTCAAACTATTAGGAGAAATATTTTCCATCATTTACAGAAACAAATGAATTCAAAGAAGACAAACTGCAATTTTGTTGCCTAAAACAAAACTAAAACTGAACTGAAAACATATTCAAAGATTCAATACACTAGTGTGTGTGTGTGTGTTAAGTTAAATTTCATTCTCTTTCAAAGAATTTTTCTTGGTCTTAGCCAAGGCCTTAATATCAGTAAGTGAATGAATTATTCATGAAAGACAGGACACCAGTAAAAGTAGAAAATGACAAAAGAAAGAAAAAAAATTTACATTAGAAGGCAAAAAAATCTAAATGGACATTAGAAGCTAACATTTATTAAAAGATAAAAGTGCAAAAGGAGAAGATCATCATCATTGTTGTTTTTTTTTTTATTGAATAATAATAATAATGAAGAAGAAGAAGAAGAAAAGGTAAAGAAAAATTTCACCCACACTTTTTCATTCACCTCTTTTGCCAGATTTACTAGAGCCGGTTGGGGGGGGCAAATACATACACACAGGATAAAGAAGTACAATTATAGCAGTCATTAATTTTGATATGTCAGATTTTAAGACCTTATTTCCATCATGTCACTTAAGTGGTTATCCAAGAATACAATGAAAGTTTTTAACACAATAACAATTGTCTAATGAACCAGGGGTTCAGGGCAACATCTGCCAGCAAAGAAAAAAAAAGATCTTCATCCCTCACAATCACAGAGGTTTTTTAAAAAAAAAGAAAAAAAATTTGGACCTACTCAAATGAATAAGGCACCAGAAAAGCAAAGGGTGGTGGTGGTGGTGGTCATGGTGGTAAAGATAGAGTTAGGATTTTTTTTTTCTTCTCTTATTGTCACAAATGATCCATCAGTTATTCAACCAGTCTAATCTTTCTTTCATTCATCTTTTTCATTCATTTCATTTTCCTCAATTCATTCATTTATTCAATTTGCCCAGTTGTTAATTCCATTCTTGCTAATTTTTATCCTTTCCTTCTCTCCTATTCCAATTAAGCTTTAGGCAGTTAGAATGAAATAGAAGAGTATAACAAAAAGGAAAGAGGAGTACATATAGAGACTGATGACAAATAACAGTTAAAAAAACCCACACTCAGTAATCCATACACTGATAATATGCTCAATATGCAGACATTATTGTTTGCTAATTTCAAAAACATTTCCTGAAACTTATTGGTATATTCCAAATAAAAAGTTAATGCCTTCATATAAGTCCTGAGGATCAGATTGAATAAGGAGAGAAGTAGTTGGCAATATGAAAATTTAATATGTATTTATATAAATACATCAATTTATTCAATACAAGGATATATATATTTATATATTCTTTTAAGAAATTTGACAAATGGAAAATGTTTCATTGAAAATAGATTTGATTACATGTTTCACCATTCTAGGCTTCATCAGATCCAAAAACAAAAGAAATGTGTGTATGTGTATTTGTGTGTACATTTAAATAAGGAATCATAGTACATTTTCCCTAAGCTGATGTTTCTCGTGATTAAAGTAAGAAAATGAGTGACTTTTAATAAAGCCGTTAATATTTATTCTGTATCTTTTCTTTATAATTCTTAGTTCATGTCAAAAGTTGCTAATATTTTTCCCATCATTTTTGTATCAAATTAAAGGTAAATTCTCATTTTCATTTTCAGAATGGCTCAAAAGCAATAAATTCATATTGCCTTTTCTGAAATGAATCCAAGGCAAATCCTTATCCAATCCTTCATAATGAGTTGAAAGTAAAAGATTTATATGCTTTTAGGTCTATATTTTCTTATAAATGAGGTTGACAGAAAACTTTTTAGCATTCTTTGACAAAATCTTTCATTCACATAAATTCAGAGCATCATCAAAATATTTTCCATGTCTTCCTATATAAACTTTCAACTAAAGTGTATATTTAATAGTCAACACATTTTTTGAAGAAATTTCCAATATCTTAACCCTGAAATTACTAGCCAAACTACCATTGACATTGCATAGAGAAAACAGTGACAGTCTCAAGATGAGATGTCTGAAAAAAATAATACATACAGAAGAACTTCCCATTCCTTTCCTATTTGCAAAGAGAGAACAGATATTGTCATAATACTACTATATTGAGCTTGCTTGGCATACATAGACATGGGGTCTCTACTAGTCTCTGCTGTTCATGATGCTTTGTAGTTCTTCAATGTTGCACTTCATATTCTGTAGTAATTGATTTACAAGATTTTTCCTAGTTGACCTCTACTACTTTTGCCATGAGTTGGTAACTACAGCAGCATATCAGTGGCAAGTTCTTCTTTATGGCACAAGAAGGGTCCTACAAATCTTAATCTATCCTTCCGTATAACTTCAGAGATGGGCAGGTTTTCACCATAGAGCTCCTTTATTTGATAGGTATTGATGGCACAAGATGTTAAGGACAGGCCACAGCATTCTAGTGTAATGCACATAAAACAAAATTACCAATCTATTTCCTTGTTTAAAAAAAAAGTTTTTCATTTGTCCATCTTATAATTCAGTTGAGTCAATTGTCACAGCAGCACTGAGCAATATACAGGCCCTGTTCCAATAATTCATTACAAATCCCACAAAACAGAGTAAAAGGATTCTTTTCCTAACAGAATTAATTTAGGTTGAGATTTTGAATACCATCTTGGATCTAAACATCATTTTTTCATTTTGAATTCTCAAAACCCTTTACATTTTTTTTTTTTTTTTGCTAGCGACTAGTTTGTCCCAAAATGAACCCAGCAAAACAAAAAGGACAGGTAGGTGTTGAAATGTTGACCAATGCACATTACCATAAATTCATATGAAATCTATTTTTCAAATTTTTCCTAAGGCTTGTAAACATAACACAGTTAATTGATTGCACAAGCAATAAAGATTTCTCTAATACTGTGCAAAAGTCAGTACTGGCAACTTTTATGCCAACCTAATAGCTTACAAATATATATATATATATATATATATATATATATATATATATATATATATATATATATATAGATATATATAGATATATATATATATATACACACATAACTATTACACTTTTAAATAAATATAAATATAAAAGTGGACATTGAAATCAAGACTCACAGACAACAGTTTCAATAGGCTCAGTTTCATGTGTGGACACAATCATCAGGCTATAAGCAATGCATTTTGCTCAACTATTTATATATGCAGAGTGTTGACTTCAATGTTCATTTTTATATTTACATATGCTCTATCCCTGATATTGAGCACTTTAACTCATAAATATAACATACCTTAAAACTATATATATATATATATATATATATATGTGTGTGTGTGTGTGTGTGTGTGTGTGTATGCATATGTGTAAAATAGCACACGGTGAGTGTTGGTAGTCATAAAATAGTGCTCAATGAAAAATAACAGAGCTAAAATTTATATTAACAAGAATTATATTGTTGTTCTCCACCATTCAATACTGTGTAAAGTTTCATGCACATGGCAATCATTAGGAAAAAAATAAAATTGTCACTCCTAATACTTCTTTATTTAATTGTTACTGTTAAGACAATGGAGTAGTCCATTTTTATATGAAAATAATAAACAAATAAAAATATAAAAAAATAAAAACAAGTAATAATAATAATAAAAATAAAACATATATATACCTAAGCAGATAAATACACACCTATATATATATATATATATATATATATATCTTTCATCCATACATCAAGATGCATATATCCAAAATGTGTTCCCTAAGCTTACTTTCCCCTTTATGACACTGAATATGTAATTAGCACCTCACTCTAATAACCAAGTTTAATGGTAGAAATGCATTCTTTAAAAGACTGGTCAGCAGTTTTTACAATAACTCAGGACACAGTAGAGCAGTATGTTGGCCACTGGTTCAAGATATCAACAAACAAAATTTTATGGAAGATGCACCACCCTCTGGCTTTTCTAACCATTAAAATTTTCAAGAATATTATTTGAATTTCCTACATGCCACATTATCAATTATTAATTTTTGACCAGTATTTCTTTCATCTTATTACCATTGCTTCTTTTGCAAAACCCAAAACAAGCCATAAACATAAAAAAAAAACAAGTATAATTAAAAAATTAATAATATGAACATTTTCACTTATGTGGTTAGTAATGTTAACCCATTAATGATCCCTATAAAATCAAGTATTAATTATAAAAATTAAAATAAAATCCTCAATTTAATACAGGTTTCTAAAAAAATTCTAGTACTAATTATAAATTTCTAAAAAACTTTGGTATCAATTATAGGTTTCTTTTTATAACCCATTAATAACTACCATTCCAAAACTGGGATGGTTGCCATTAATGAGTTAACTAAAAAATCACATGTAAATATTGTATCTTCTGTAGGAATTGATCTACATTGTTTAGGAGTATACATGCATTTAAGATAAAAACACACACATATATATATATATATATATATATATATATATATATATATATATATATATATATTATCCAGGTATGATGAGAATGAATAGAGTATAATTCCAACATTTGTAACATTTAATTTAAAAGAGAGCTCAATACAGAGTAGAGCAATATTATTTATTTTAGGATACTACACTAAAAACATGTAAAAATTGCTGCACAATTGCAGTCGTGTTTCAATGTGTATCAATCAATGCATCTCATCAGGTGATTGTAAATTATTGGCAAGTGAACAATATTTAAAAGCAAAATACAACCTCTTTTTATGAAAAAAAGGGGGTCATAAAGTTTGTGGGCTTT
>CAHIKZ030000465.1:2542500-2545000 GCA_903632075.3 Acanthosepion pharaonis | reverse complement strand
AAGTTTCCTTAAAGTTGGATTCATTTGTTAAAAGAAAATCCTTATTCTACATTACACAATCAGTTTATAGCCATCATATATAATCATTGAGTATTTTAGTGAATCAGAATTAACATTTCTACAGCTGTGGATGTACTGATACTTTTTCACCAAACTTAACATTGCCTAGTATTGATGTCTATATAAATTTTCATGATATACATGCTGCCAATATATATACAGTCATATGCAAAAGTACTGGACAGGAAAATTTTGAAGTTTTTTTTTCTATTTTTTTTTTTTTTTTAAATTAATTTCTACAAACCTAATAGATGAGTTGAACAAATCCTTTGGGCATGAAATATCAAAGAAGAAATAAGGAAGTCTTTATCTATACACATATTTATTAGGAAATTTAACAAAGTGGTGCAAAGCAGAAGTTTTGGACACACATCAATAAATTGAATTCAGTATTTAACTTTGTACCCTTTATTTGCTATGATGACTGTCAGCCATTTTTAGAATAATTTGAAATAAGTTTCATTCAGACATTAAGTCCATTCCTGCTAACAAATCTCTTTAAGATTGTCCTAGTTTTTAGAATTCCTGTGATGAACTCTAATTTTATATCCCTCTTCCACAAATATTCTATAGGATTTAGGTCAAGTAGCAGACTTGGACACAAATACTTATTTTTCTTTTCCTTTAACCATAAAGCATTCAGATTTTGTTCAGCCATAATATTTTGTTCCAGAATGAAGAAGGTTCCTTGTTTTATGAGCAAAAAGTAGTCAAGACTTCACATATTTGACCTTCAAAAGAGGTTTTTTTCCTCAGAGTCCAAAACTGCAGTCCTATACAGTGAAGTGCCCAACTAATTGTATCTTTGTTCACTTCTGTCTCAGCTGCCTGCAGGTCCTTCTGAAGTTCTCTCAAGTAGTGGCTGCACATTTACTTCATTTACAAGGACATCCTGTTCAAGGAAGAATTTTTGTCAGGACATATTGCTTCCATTTTTGAATGATAGCTCTTATTGTACTGAGAGGGATGTTATCATTGGAGATCTTTCAATATTCCATTCCATGATCATGATTGTCAATTATCACTCTATGAACTTCTTCAAAGAGCTCCTTAGCCCTTGACAGTGTGAAAAACTTTGCATATGCCAGCCAGAAATTCAGTGTTCATTAAAATTATACACAGGACTTTTAATTGTATGTGTGTGTAGTTTTTTTTTTTTTTTTTTTTGGTTGGTCAAAGGAAACATTCAAATTAATAATTTGAATATAATTTAATTTTGATTTCTGAATGTATCCAAAACTCTTGTGTGCTACTAATAGGTTTAATTTGCATATAAAATTGTGCATAAACTAAAAATTCCTTATTTTTGCTAGGATATAAAATACCCTAAATATTTACTATGTTACATAAGAAATTATTTTTATTTTTTAAATTAAAAAAAAAACCTTAAATATTTTATGTGTTCAATACTTTTGCACGTGACTGTATATATTTTCATGATGTACTTACACATCCTTACAAAACTTAACATTGCCTGCTGTCAATGCATATATAAATTTTCATGACATACTTATATGTAAATAAAGACAAAAGGAAAACTTATCTTAGCCAACGTGTTTCATCCTTGGATGGATTTTACAAATAAGTTCTACCTGAAATTTTACACATGCTTATATGTCTTTACAAAACTTACATAGCCTGCTGTTGACATATATATATATGTTTTAAAGATAGAGTGAAATGTTGGCCTCTAACATTTGTGTTATAAACTAACTAGTGCTTAATGTTATTTCCAAACCAGTGTAGACATATAGTAATATACAATGCAATCTGTTTGTGACATTTCTACTATACTGTGTGTTGAGTGTGTCATTTAATTTAGTCTTTCCACTAAAGTATCCACTCACAACCAAAATGGTGGTGCATACGAGAAATCACCATTAGCATCTTTATAGTTATTTCCAATAAATGGCAATTTCCTATTTTCCTCCAAATGAGCCAGCACAGCCAGACAACAAAGATAAATTAAATTTTTAAACATATACGTCATTTCAAGTCTGACATATTTTTTATTGTGCTTGGGTTGTCATTTAGCTTAGTCTGTACTACAGAGTATCCTACTAAAACCAAAATGGTAGTGGCGATGAGAAATTGTCATCTCATAGTGTCATTAAAGTTATACATTTCCAGTAAATGGCAATTTCCTATTTTTCCCAAAATGAGCCAGCACAGCCAGGTAACAATGCTATAACAATGCAGCAGTGAAACTTAAGTTTTCAAGAAAGTATTGCATATTCATTATTAACTTGAAATAATCAGGATTACTTTTTCCATTTCTGTGATTTACTATTTGTTTTACTCATTGATAAGGCATTTCCAGTGAAATTATTAGATAATATTATACTATTGCTGTCCTATAATAATTGTTACATTTAGTGTGTGAAATGTGCATGCAAATGGCACAACTATTATGGAAAAAAAGCAGTAATTCTATCTCTGT
>CAHIKZ030000465.1:2532500-2535000 GCA_903632075.3 Acanthosepion pharaonis | reverse complement strand
CAAAACTAGACAAAACAGTAATAACACAAAAAGGTCACAAAGTAAGAATTGTGTTCACATGTTAAAAGGCATATAGTCAAGTTATTGTAGCGTTTTGACCTCAAGAAAAGAAAGAACAAAAATATGGCAAATGAAACTGAGAAAGTGACCATTTTTATTGGTTAAGAAGAAATTCCAGTATGTATCTTTAGAATTTGTCCATAAATTTGAAGAGGGGATGTTTTAATGATCATTTCAAGCAGTTTCAAAACACTTGTAAAGTCTCAAATAACCACTTACACATATATGTTGGCTTGAAGCAATATATATATATATCAGCTTGAAGTGATCGAATGTCTAACCACACTGATGAGCTGTGATACAGCAAAACAGTCTGTCTGTGGATGACTATATATATATATATATATATATATATATATATATATACGCGCACATACTGGAAAATGAAAATGTTATGAAATTTGCTATTTAATATACACATTCACTAATGCTACAAAATCAAAATGTTAAATTAATAAATAAATAAATTAGTAAAAGGAAAAAAAACGTATTTGCAGTAACCAACAAAAAATAAAATGAAGTGTGCTGAAAAATTATCAGCTTGACCAAAAACTGATATTGGTTCATTTGGTCAGATTTTAGTGGGCGGGTCTGAAAGCTAAGAACTTTTCAACAGCCTCTGAGACTGAACCATGATGGATGCAACAAATAGCTGAATTAATTATAAAACAACCAGCTTAATTATTTTAAAAAAAAAAAAAAAGATCTATCATTCATCAAATGCCTTTTATGTCTACTGATCTGTCATCACAAAACTCAAGGATAAAAACTTAGAGCTAGAGACATCAGACTTTCTCTGCTTACAAATTAGAACAAACAAGGTAGCATGTTTTTAGCATTACTTTATGAACATTCCAAAACTTTTAAAGTTCTTAGCTAAGGGTTTAATTTACAATGTAAGCTAAATTGGACCCTTACTTTGTGTTTTTTTATGATAATTAAACTGAACTTTTATCATTTTGCTTAACTGTATAAACTAATTAGCTAGCTAATATAAATTCCAAAGTTATAACTTTGGCTCTATGGCTTGTTTCTGATCACCAAAAAAATCAACTTTAAAATAATTTTTACAGGCAATGACCACCAGGTAGCCATAAACATTATTCTTTTTCTGTGTGTTACATCCTCTCAGGATGTGGGTGATCATGACTCTCAACAACTTCCTATCCTTTGTAATGCTTGTTTGTCTCTTCACCATCCCTCCCACTCCTTGTCCTGCCAACCATTTAGACAAACTTATTTGGTAGGTTAATTGCTTTTTTCCTCTGTTCCTCTTGCTTTCAATATGTCCTATGATTGTCAAATTCTCCAAGCCATCTTTCCTCATTATGTGTCCTAGAAATTTCAACTGTCCCTTTTTGATTTTAATTATAAGCGTCTTTTTTGATTCCATTTTTTTATAATGTGCTCATTACTCACATGTTCCATAAACATTGACCAATGCCTATTAATTTATAAGTCTTCCCTCATCTTCTTGCTGCAATAAAAATCCATTAATACTGCAAATAGAGTGGATGAATTGATGGCAAATAATTGAAAAATTGGTCAAATGTTAATACAGTACTTATGCAATGGTATTTGTGCTGGGTTTTTTTTTATCATTTTATCCCAAGTAAGGAAATAAAGCCTCTAAGATGCAAGGGGTTACTGAGTCTTAGAGAATATGAGAAAAAAAACACTATTAAGGAGAGTGAACAATAAAAGAACAGGAATCAAAGTTGACTGGGAAGCAAGAAACCAGAAGAGAGTTCCAGGAGAGAGAAGTGTAGGAAAAGAAACTGAGGGTTACATCTAGCCATTTCAACTATTTGTTTTTGCTATAGTCTCTCGGCAATAGAATTTAACAAATTAAACTTTCTGTACATATAAAAAGTACTGACAATCAGTATCAATAAAAACAAGAACAGAAATATGGTGATATCTGTTCAGAAATCAATAGACAAATACATCAATCAAGATGCACAAATATATGATTATAGACATCTGGATAGAAGAAAACAAATATTCAAAAATACAGATATGAAGTCAATAAGGATTAAAAAAAAAACTTTTCTTAACTTTTCCTATTCAAGGGAAATTCAAATACAAGAGTGGGTCAATAAGTCCATGATGATCCATTGACCAGAAATTTTCACTGTATAATGTTCAATCTATAAAAGTGAATCAAATATGTCTGAAGCCCGATGCATATTCATTAACCAAATTTTGATCTGGAATTTTCACTATATAATAATTGATCTATGATGGTTGCTCAACAAGTTCATGGTGACTTTCATATGCCATTAACAAAGAGTTTTTTTTTTTTGTTTGTTTGTTTGTTTCTTGTGCTATGTCAGTTTCATTATTTTCAAATATCAAATCTTGCCTTGGGCCTTCAAATGGAATTTAATGTTATCATTTTGGGGGATGATTTTTTGTGGGAGGATTAATTAATGAATAT